>BGPR01026402.1:0-21549 GCA_013235015.1 Araneus ventricosus | reverse complement strand
ATTCACTCACTTGCGATTAAAGAAATTTATTAAACGTGGTAACATTATTTTTTTATTTATATCAACTAAAAACTTTTAAGGTATGTGGCTACCCAAAAATCCTCGTTTTGGTGGAAATTTACGAAATTTGTTTGATTTGTTCAATTTATAGGCCATAAATTTAGGTACTGTTCAGCAACGGATTTCGAGACTACCATTTTGGACGATTTTACACCAGAAAGGGGTGTCAGGCAATGAGTCATATGAGCGTATTTCCGGAGTTCTTTGATAGATCACGCTCAGTAAAATGTAAACATCACCCTTCCATTCTTCACTTTCCCCCTATTTTGATGAAAATAACTCGGCTCTGCGCATGCGCAAAAGCGCGGAGGGTTTCCGAATCCTTTGCTATACAATATCCCAAAATGCTTTATTTTTGTTTCTACGATAAACACAAGCAAGTTTATAGTATAAATAATAAATTGGAAGTGACACTTTTGAAACCGGAAGTGGCCATTTAAAGAGCCTTAAAAATACAAACAATTAGTTTGAACAACTATTTTCTAATTATCAAGCAAAATTTTGTCTAAAATATATATTTAAGCTTCCTTTACTTATTTTTCATTGTTTTATTTGTATTCGGCAGCTCTTTTTTTTTAAAATTCAAGTTTGACTTTGAAGAGAGACCATCTGGCCCTAAAAGGCCACAGCCCATTGATATTGAAAAGTTTTAGATGTATGTGCAATAATACAATTCTAAATAATAATTACAAGCGTCTGTTTGTCTTCAAACAGCGAAGAGTCATTGGGGAGCATATAAGATTGTTGACATAAGAGTAGTAAACCAAAAACTGCAATGCAATGCATATTATGGGTGGCTATAAAAGTAATAAAATTATCTTATTTTGCACTTTGCAATAAAAATTTGCTCAAAAATGCTTACATAGCGTAAAAGAACATCACTGAAAATTTTAACAACCTCTAGTGGACGGTTTTGCCAAAAGAAGCTTTTGTTGAACTGTAAAAATTTTATTTAAGCTCTCATATTGCACTCTTATAGTTTAATATCGTTCAATTTTGAACTGTTACCTGGTCTCAAGTATTTTGAAATGATACTTGATGATGCTTAAAAACTGCATGGGAATTCACAAAGAGGGAATTCAGATATCGAGACATCAGTTACTACCTACTATAAAATCATTTATAAAAAAAGTAAAAAGCTAAAAGAAAACAAAACTAGTTTAAATTCAAGCAAAACAGGCTTTGATTTACAAATATGGCGAGTCTTAGAATTCTAAAGCGAGTACAAAATTTATTTTACTGTATTAAAATCTTTAAATGTGTTTTCTGTTATATACTGAATTAGCTTGTTTAAATGCGAAAACTGTGTTTTTCGATATTTTTCTTTGCGGCAAACGTCATTTCTGGAAACGTTTTTAAGATATTTAAATGAAATTTTTGCAAAATGCTCTATTTGTTTCTAGCTATGTTATGAAGTAATATCTAACCTCTCTTCATATATACATTTATTTTATCGACTTTTTAGTGAAAAAATTCTATGTTGTTTTTTTTTTAATTCGAGTTTCTTTACGAAGTTTGGAATATTTCCAAAACTTTTAGAGGCACAATAAATATTTTTGTTCATAACACAGATAAACATGTTAGATATGTACTGGATAAAAACTGATGAAATATATTGAATAGACTTTGTTATAAGATGTTTGGCGTAAAGGTAAATTTTCACTAAAAGTTTGCTGAAAATCGCTTATATTGTGAAAGCTAATGAAATATTCAATAAAACAACATTAGAATTCTTAGTTTTATAACTCGTTTTAATTAAAAACATGTGTTTCATCGAAATTTTAAGTATTTCAAAAAGAAGTGCTCCGAAGGTAACCACATATCTTAATAAGTATTACTCTTCAAGAGAGTTCTTACATTTAAATTAAATATACGTTATCAGTAATTTATAAATACAGACATCCTATCACAATATATTGAGAAGATACGAAATTACATGTTTCCATCCAAAAATTACAGACAAAACTTTTGCATACACCGTTTGAGCATATTAAGTAATAAGATAGGAATTTTGTAGAATTAGAACTGCTAAGCTAATTAATAAGCTGCCTCTCACTCGTAATCATGAAATGGACTTGTGGTACTGTTAGAGCGACATGGTATCATGGACCTGGTCTAGTATTTGGACCAGGGGACTTGAAACAACACCATCTTTGTTGAAATGGCCTGTATGATAAGGAAGAAAATATCATAAGCTGTAGTTTGCCCACAAAAGTCCTAAATCCTCCCCCTTAACTTCAGAACGGCTACAGCTATAGTTAAGTGACAAATTAAGTTGTCTCATAGCGTAGCTTTTACCTAGCCTACCTTTACCTACTTTACTACACCTATACACCATTTTATGAACATTTACCACTTACTACGACTATGACTGTCTTAGTTCTGAAGTTATAGGGTCAATGGCACTCTGTATACTGTATTACCGCCACGAGTAAAACCCTAGACACCAGACACGCATATGGCGGGCGTTATGGAAACGGAATATTCCACTGCATTTTGGGGGCGAAGGAAACGCCTTTATTTCATTTGGCGCAGATAGAACATCGGAAGTCTCGTTTCGCTTTCTACTACGCTACGGTCGGAAAAGAATTCTCGCCTTACGAAGTGTGCTTAGTTAGCCAAATGTTGCGTTTGATTGTATGCCCGTTTACTTCCTTTCTTCGACTCGTCGCTACTTGCGGTAACCCTGTCAAGGGTTTCTCCTGGTGGTAGGACAGTATGCATAAGGATAAAAGTGATTGATAAGGTGAAGAAATTTAGTGATATGTGATAAATTGTTGTTAAGCTAGCGTAATAGTAGAATTCTTATTCTGAAGGCGCTATGTAGTGTAGCTTCATCGTATAGTGAAGAAAATCGAGCGTGCCTTTTGTGCCTTTTTCTTCTGACCATTGGCTCCAAAACTTGATACATATCTACTGTTTTGGTTTCACAATCACATACCATATTTCAATTATATAAACTGTTGCATTTTTGAGTTATCGCATTCACATAAGCAGGAATAAACAGATCGATACCAGTAAACTATATACCAAATATTATCCAACTACAGGGTGACAATTATTGAACTAAATGGAAAAAAAACTTTGATAACTTTTGAACCGTTGGCGAGATTGATTCAGTTAAAACTTGGCGGTTGAATGCAGGGCATGTTGGGATTTTTTTTTTAGCATGCGCACTCTTACTGTTGTTCATTTTTCGTTGAAAATGTCGAAATGCAGCGTTTCTGAGCGTATATCGATCATCAAGGCCTACTATTCGAGCAATAAGAGTCCTATTGCGACTCGAAGGAAATTTGCGACCGAGTACAAGCTGAAGACAACCGGTCCAAGTGTTATAACAATCAAAAATGTGATTGAAAAGTTCGAGAGAACTGGTAGTGACGATGTCTCGACACTTCAGCGATTTTTGCAGAATTTTGCTCTTCGTCTGCGCCACGTCATAGCCATTAATGTGAAGCATATCGAACATGCCATAAACTAAATCCGAATGTCTGTAGTTACTTTTAAAATTTGAATAAAATTTTTGAACTCAGTAGTTTTTGAAAACTTTATTTTTTATTTCATATAGCTCAATAATTGTCTCCCTGTAGTTTCTTATGTTTTTGAATTATCATGTTGGCCCTTAGGCGAATTTCTTTAAAAATTTAATACCGACTTATGATTTTTGTATAAAGACAACATATCAAGTTCCCTTTGTTTAACTCTTTTTGTTTTGTGTCACAATGTTCACAAACTGACAGAGAGGCATAATTTCCAAAATGATTTTTGGACTGAAGAAGACATTTGAATCGTGGGGATTCATCAAAATCTCGAATTCGAAACTATTGATGATTACAATACTAATCTCTTTGTATCTTTCGTATACGAGAAAGTAAAATAGCATTCCTGAAAATGACGAATCGTGACAGTGCGAGTGACTGCATAGAACTAACCTTGAATATGCAAGTTTCAACGTGCGATGTTTGCTAAATTTACATTTTACAGGTAATCTAGGCAGCTTGCTTAGTTGCATCTAATCCTTTTACCGAGTGCCATTCTTTAAAGAATACTAATGAAATCTACTGGAAAAATGTTACTTATGATGAGTAAATGTTTTTCACTTCATATTATCGGATTCTAAGCCAGAGACCACTCACAGAAGTGATATTCTTCCACCGGAATTCGAAATTAACGATCGATACACATGTTACTGCGAAGTCTACTTTTAAACGTAAGAGGGACCAATGAAAAATGGGATAATTCACGAAACACACACGCAAAAGAAAAGAAAGATGAAGTAAGGTTGCACATCGAACAATAAAATCTGCTCGCCTTTATTTTCGCAATGAAGTATTGATTATTGCACATCGAAAAAGGCAAATCAAAACAGGAAACTCAGCCAGTATCCTTTCTCTCAACCCTTTTAGCTCAAAGTTATTGTACCATGTTGCTCGATACTCTAGATACCGTAGCAATATTCTAGAAAATATTGTGCTATTTGGATGTTCTGATTATTGACAGCCGGATAAGTCTCCTCGAATTACATCGAACAAAAATATCTGTTCGCCTTTTTCCTTTCGGAATGAAAGGCTAATTATTAAATATCAACATATTCACATCGAATTAGATCAAGAAAGAAAATATGTTCGGCTTTCTTGTCTGAAATGAAGTATTAATAACCAAGCTGAAACTTATTTTAAAACAGTTATTTAGAAAATTCCAATGAAATATTTTAAATCAATATTATAATTATCTCTGCGTTTAGTATCAAATAATTTAACAGAAGTATATGCTATGAACATTTACGTAACCCAAACTCATTCAAAATGTCTTTTTGAGTCAGAAATCTCCGTGTAAAAGCTCTCTACTTGAGATTGGTTATATTCATGCCTTTAGTGAAAAACTCCAATTGTCTTTTTCTTATCCATTCGATTTGTAAGAGGGAACAGTGATATTAGAAGTTTAAAGAGTAAAGGTTAATGAAATTTAAGGAAGAACATATGTTAAATGATGATCGGCTATATTTGAAAAATCTGACGCAGCAAAATTTTGTTCTCTGAAAAATTGTATATTCAAAGTATGGAATATATTGTATTCAACTGATAATACTTCTCATGCTTTATCAACGCAGCAAAATTTTCATTTTTTTTATTTAACTTGGCTTGTCTCATGTTCGTAAAGATTGATTTTTGTAATCGATTTTTCACTCACTTCCTGATGTTCTAGGGTTTCCAAATTTTGTATAGTCGCATGCTCTCGATGGCACTACACTATTTTAATATTTCCTAGAATTAGTTATCATGTAATGGATTAATTTGATTAAATTTTATTCCAGGAAAGTGGCGCCACCTGTTAGTGAATTTGAGAAAAATTTATTCGAAGATTCCAATATATTTGTAATTAGGAATTATAAATTAAGGGCTAGAAAGTAGAAAGAAATTAAAAATAAAAAATCTACATTTAAGTACCTTAATAAAAGTGTGTTTTTAAAAGATATTTTTATTAAATTTATTCATGCTATAAATTTATTCATATCAAGCAGGGTGTTCTAATCTACAGTCCCGACACTACACTGGGTAAAAATTGTATAACTTTAAGGCCAGGAAAGTGTTGACATCAAATTCCTTTGTCCCATTTTCCAGAGTTAGTCTTCTCTTTGCGGGTAGTACAGACAATGTAAAATCAGATTTTTTCCTTCTGCATATCTTTTCCCATTATTAGTCTTTTCAAAACGAGAGGTACAGACACTGTACCATCAGATTTTTTCATTTTGTATATCATTTTCCACTATTAGTCTTTTCCTAACGGGAGGTACAGACACTGTACCATCAGATTTTTCCTTCTGCATATCATTTTTCACTATTAGGCGTTTCCTAACGGGAGGTACAGATGCTGTGTCAACAGATTTTTTACCTCTACGTAACAATTTCCGTGTTAGTCTTTTTCTTACTTGCAGTACAGATGTTGTACCAACCGATTTTTTCCTCTACATAACAGAGTGGTACAGATTCAATACCAGCAGGGGTTTTTCCTCTGCATGCTACTGTTGTAACACAAAATCGTTTTGGTTTCACTGTAACCTCGTAGCTAATCTGCGGGGACTCTAATTACTCTGTAAATGCATTTACTCCCCCTGTACATCCTCATATATGATTGATACTTTCATTCTAAATGATACTTTCATTCTAAATGAATGTAGATGAGAATAGACAGCACGACAGGCTGTAGGAACGGAGGACAGATCTTTTCTTCAAATGATTTTCAATAAGAGGATGGCATTCTTTTGCTTCTTTTTCAAAATTCCTGTAGTGAGAGGTTTTCTTTACCTCTAGTCCGTAATCTAGAGGTTAATAACTAAATATAACTACGAAAATTATCTTCATTAAGCCATTTTAATAAAGTTACCAAGAAAACGTATGAACTTAACGTATATACCTTTTAATTTATCATTAAACAGTTTTCTCGTGTAACTTTTGTTTACCTATAAAATATATATATTGTAAGCCGCAAGAAGATTTCTCACAACAATAACAACTCACAATTTTATATTGATTAAAATGGGGATGTTAGAGTCTAACCCTAATGAAAACAAGTGTTTTCTCCGGATTTCTGAGATTACACTGTTTTATAAGCAATTATAAGCAATTTTCGAAGCCTTCTAATTTTGTCATGTAACTTTTCATATAAAAAATATTGTCTTATATTAAATATGCATAGTATGTATCATTTTATTAAAAAAATTAATACGGAATTCTCTTTTAAGCATTTTCTACATAAATAAGGATATCTACAACTGCAATGCTTTTCTTTGTTTTATGAGGATAGCCTTTATTTGTTTTATCTTTAACAGGGTAACTTAATACAGGCAATTTCTTATCTTATAAATACAAGAATCTTTTGTTTATTTAACAAGGGTTTGGTCAGCTCCACAAATTAATAATAATAATAATAATAACTAGCCGCTCTCGCCGTCCTCTGGGCGGGTTCGCGGCCAGCACCCACTTTACTCAGCACTGCCCCTGCCACCTCGCTGCTTCGAGGCTCTCAGTCATTACTTTTTTCAGTTTTAAATACTGCATGAAGATCAGTGGAACAGACCATAAAACCATAGTAGATCTCATATTCTTTGTAGACAACAGATTCCTTTAAACTTGTAAAATCTTTCAAGAAACTTCATCTAGTTGTAATGTTTTGTATAACTTTCTTACGAATTTCGGCATGAAAGTCTTCAGATCCATAAATACAGAATGATATTGCCCTAAATAAACAGTTTCCATTACCTACAATAAGTGTTTTACGATATTTTTGACAAGTCATTTTGATGGAATTGTTGGGATCTACATATTTAAAATAATATGTAAAAACCTTCAGACAGTTCGACAGCCCCAACCACTAGATGGATTTCGATAATCATTATTTCATATGAAAGCTTACGACGTCTAGATATGTCATCAAGGGTCGTCGCCCCACCACCACCCCCATTTTCGAACGAAATCGAAAAAACATTTCTCCACCATACATTCTCCTTATATGTTTGCGATTTCGTTCGAAATTGGGGGGGGGAGCAGGCGACCCTTGATGGCATATCTAGACGTCATAAGCTTTCATATGAAATAAAAATTATCGAAATCCGTCTAGTGGTTGGGGCTGGCTAACTGTCTGATGGTTTTACCATATTATTTAAATTTATAGATGATTATTAAAAAAAATTCCCCAAAATTTCAGAAATCTAATGTATTCTTTTTTTTCTTTTCTTTTTCATATTTACGAAAACACAGATAATATTTCTTTTTATTGTCGATGTTTGAATTTTGTCTATTTTTTGTTTGAATTCAGTGACATACATATTATCGTGTATAAACCATTTGGTTAAAATGGAACAAAGATGCAAAAGTTAATTTCAAAATGTGCCCCATACTGCACCTCTTTTGTTTATTAAAACCCTCTGAGACCCCAATTATTTTGAACTTTTAGCTATCAGGTTAAAAATCTTAGCTTTTAGAGGAAATGAATCGATCTTTTCTATATTTAATTATACCTTTGAAATCTTAAGGACACTTTATGCATGGTTGTTTAAGAAAATATACATATAAATACGAGCTATCTGCTTTTGAACTGAGCATGAAAAACGTAAAAAGACGTTTGCGCCGTTCGCAGGGTTAACACGCGTATGAAAATACACACATATTATAAAGGCGTACAGATACGCATACAAGGACGAACAAAAACTCTCCCCAAGAAAACAAATTACCTTGACAAATACAATTTTTTGAAAGATATGAAAGTAATTCTAATATCATCGTCCTATTTTCAATAGTTTTAAGGTGATTCGTAAATTAATATTTACCTATTTCAATATTTGCAATATTTCTAATACCCAAAGCCAACGAAACGAAATTACACTATGAATTTACTCTTACTCAGTATGTGTTGCGAACTTCCCCTCAAGAAAGTAAGAGAGGTCGGTCCATTGAACCCTGTGAGGGCCTGGACGTTAGGGGGAGGACCTCCTTCAATCTTTAACCTATCTTGTAAGTTGATTTCTTGCTTTAAGCTAGAAAGTCAGTTCTCTCAGCGACGCTCCACACTGTAAAAAAAATTCCGTAAAATTTACGGTTTTAATCCGGCAGCTGGGTTGGTTGTGCAAAACCGTAAAAGTTACGAAGTCAATCCGTAGGCACAACGGTTTTTTACCGTACAGGGACAAGTTTTTTCCGTAAAAGTTACGAAGTAAATCCGTGGTCACAACGGTTTTTTACCGTATGAGATCAAGTTTTCTCGTTAAAAATTAAATCATCGAAGTAAGTGACGTCATCGACTGAGTTGAGTTGTTTTCTCCTTCTGTTCGAGTTGAGTTGAAACGTGCTGATGTGTATTATCGATTAGGAATATTAATTAATCAAGGCTTTATTATTAATTTCAATTAATCTAATTTTTAATCGAACTTACTTGGACGATTTCGATGCAAGATGGTGACAAAACTTCGAACTCCTCCGAGCCGGGGATCGAAACCGCGTTCATAGAAACAAAAGGCAGTCGCTCTAACCATTAGACCACCGGAGACTTCATAAAGTGAAGTAAAAATAATCTATTTGAGTTTTAAAGTCACTACAGCTCTAGTGGCGCCACCTAGTGGTGCAAAAATCAACTATTGCCAGAACACGTGTTTTAAGGTTAGCTTTCATGAGTGACAACAGGTTACTGCAACATGTGTAAACAATAGCGGAGATGGAACCCTATTAAAAACATGAAATGAATGCAATAAAATTACATTTAAGAAAAGGGAAAGTTATCATACGGAAAGCAATACCGTATGACGAAAAATAGAATTTGAACTGACGGTTTTAAACCGTTTATGGCTGGAGCGGAAAACGGGGAAAAACCGTTTTGTCAACAAAACAGCTTTAAACCGTCAAATATACGGAAAAAGTCCGGGAAAAAAACGGATATTTTTTACAGTGCAGCGTAAGGTGTCACCCATTATTTAGGACACAGTTGGACTCGTAAGTAAAATCTCAAGTGGCTGGTCTCATTGAGACAGGTACACACCTAAGGAGATTAAAGAAGGGAACTCATGTTCACTCTGCGACACTCTAACGTAAGGTGCCAACTTTTCCTGAACACAGGGCACGGTTAGAGAATTTTCAAGTAAAGGTCTCAAGTGGTCTGTTTCAAAAAGAGACAGATTCACCTATAGTGAGAGGAGGGGTAAGCACCTGCAAATTGAGGCCCAACTATTATATAAATGATATGATGAGTTTGTAATGCTTAATAAGGGCATGGTATCCTATGTCCAACATCACCTCAATGTCAGCAAGAAAATGAAACGTTTTGAATGCCAGACAGCGAGTTGTCTCATCATTGCCTTTGGAGATAAGTAAACTCTCATTTAAATTATATATAAGTTAAGAAATAAATTTACTCCCGATAAGCTTGTGTAAATAGATTTTACACAGTATGCACTGTAGATGGACAAAAATATATGTGAAAATTATCTGTCTAATAAAAATAACTAACTTGATATAATTCGCTAATGTAAGGAAGAACACATGTGAATCGGGTGAGGAATTATGATTAAAAGCCCTATTTTTTGGTACTAAAATTTCTTAACGGTGCTTTTCGTACTAAACGCAGCATTAAATTTGCTCTTTAAATTAAGCACAAACATCTACATTCATTCGAAAACAAAATTCAGCAAGATGAAAAGTAAATAAAGAAAGAGAAAGTTTCCAAAAGTATCGACAGTGTAAATAACTGCTGCATATTTACATAATGTAAAATCTAAATAGCTCAAATCACCCAAGCTTATACCTGCGTAAAGATCTATTTCGCGGTAATAAAATACGACCGGTCTGTAATCTGGTCTCTGTAACCTGTTGAGAAATGCATTACTCTTCACTGCTGCCGTTTCAGTAAAATAATTACCATAAAATAATGCCATTAATATGGCTGTTATTTCTTGCATGTAATTCCTATGTATACTAATACAAGAATTTAAGTGCATTTGTTCTGTATATGGTTTCAAACGAGATTGGAAGTGATAAACATCACTTTTAAAAACTCTGTTTTAAGCAATTTTACGCAGCGTTTAGTGCAAAAAATGTTTTTTCTGACTTTATTTTTAAAAAAAAAAAATGCTTAAAGGTATCTTTTAAAAGAGGCATTAAAAATGTCCCAGTTTTAGTCTTAGTAGTGGCTCATTACATTGAGACTGAAGAGCTGGATTTCCTCTTGGGATTATTTTTTAAAAAAATCCTGTAACATCATTGACTTTCTTCCTGAGATTTTGATGAAATTTAAGAAAAAACGAAGCATTTATTAATCACAACTTGGATCTTGGTTGTGAGAACATCTTGTTCCTCAGCGAAATCTTAACTCAAGTTGAAAGACTGCTTCGGGCTGTTTCTCAGCACAGCTCATCGTTTATTGTGCGCGGTGAAATGATATGTAAATACGAAAAACGCCATTTCTATGCCCCCTACAGGGGCTGAATAGCTTAGAAGCCCAGGGCCGGCTTTTAGCTGATTGGACCAATTGCTCTTAGTTGGGCCCCGCACCTAAGGGGCCCCGCGCAGGTCTGCAATCTGGTCTCTGCAACCTGTTAAGAAATACATTACACTTCACAGCTGCCGAATCAGTAAAATAATTATCATAAAATAATGTCATTAATATGGCTGTTATTTTTTGTATGTAATTCCTATGTATACTAATACAAGAATTTAAGTGCACTTGTTCTGCTCTGAAGTACTGTATATGGTTTCAAACGAGATCTTCAGGGAAGGTTTTTGTGTGATTAATAGTTTGCAAACAATATTTTAAAATAATATTGAAAAGAACATTTTTGATTCAATTTTCTTTGAAAAATGGTTCGAATTTTCTAAAATATAAAAGAATTAAATAAAGAGTAAGATTTAAAGTTCAAATTTTGAAATATCTCTCTCATAAAATATCCTATTGGCTTATTAACTCATTTTAAGGAAGCATTTTGAAAGATTTTTGTTTCTTATTTCGCAATGCACAAAGATTATTTTTCGTAGTGCCCAGCACAAGGTCGGCACTGTAGAAGCCTATCCCTTATCATAGGAAATACGCCATAGGTTCATAGGTTAAAATTTATCATAGGTTCAAATTCGCAACCTTTCAATCTCTTCTTTCTTTTCCTCCCTCTTTTCCTCAAGCTGTTTCTTTAGGCTTTATTCATTTATTTTAATAATTTCAATATAACATTCGCATGAAGAAAACACCTCCTGCTTATATTAAGCGTTATTAAAATTTATCGTTCCTTCTCTTGCTATAAATCAACTATTCAAATAAAGATGGCTTTTAAACACTTTTACTTAACTTGACTTATTTCATGTTTGCAAAGGTGGATTTTTTTAATCGATTATTTACTCACTTCCTGATCTACTAGAGTCTTGAAATTTTGTATACGAATGCGTTCTCGATGACAGTTCAGTATATTAATATTTTCAAAACTTATTATTACTTAAAATATTATAAACTTATTATTACTTATTATTACTTATAAACTTATTATTACTTAATCGGTAAATTAACCTAACTTTTGAATCCAGACGAATGGCACCACTTGGTAGTAAATTTGAGAAACAATTTTGATCATGAAGAATGCAAAACTGCCGAAGAATGTCGAACTGTAATTTAAATTATGCATTTAACTTATAAGTATACATGAGTATTTAGGATATTCAACTTTCATAAAATTCAATATTAATGTTCGAAGATTCAAGCTTAAAAAATATCAATTTTTGCAAGAACTCTCATTATTAAGCCTCTCTTAGAGTGTACCGAAATTCACTACGGTGCAATACCTATATCTTTCTGAATACTAATAGTATTGAACTGGAATATTTATATAAGTTGCCCAATATATCTGGCTCTGAAGTTAAGACAAAAAAATTTACCCTACATTTCGCACATGCGCATTAAAAAAGTATTTACTACAAATGCTCATATTTCCCGTAATATTCAAATTTTTTCATTCAAATTTTAATACAATGCTTCTTTTACATATTGTCAAGTATTCTGAAAGTTTCGTAAAATTTAGTGGGAAACTCTGCATGTCATAAGCAAAAAACATGAGGAAAAATTTGGGATTTTTTTTAAAAAAACCTTTATATCTTTCCGAATATTTATGAAAAATTTACGAAATTGCAAGTAAATATTATGCAAATCAAACATAACCATTGATGTTCATCACGTTATCAGCTTTCTTTGAAACGGGATGAGTCGGTATTTTTTTTTTGTCTTCATCACTTTTTGGTAGGTCCCCTAAATGCTCTCGTGACCAAATCTTCATTGTAAAATGTGAGTTCAAGCCTAATATTTACATGTTCGAAATTACAAGAAAATCCATGCAGATTTTTGGAGATATTAGAAAAAAATAGGAACATTTTTTAAGTGTCCACATTAAATTGTCAACCTACTGTACAGTGACAAAAGTGTGCTTTTAAAAACTGTTTATTATTTAAAAATGAGAACAATCTTACTTCGTTAGCATAAATGATTAATTCATGTAACTGTTACGTGAGAAACTTCAGCGCGGATATCATTTAACATCTAACAGCACATTCTATTACACTGTGCTATGACGAAATTTTCTTTGTTGCTCCTGCAGGATACGCAGTGCATGCGCTCATGGCGTGTATTTCTCGAGCTTAACCCTGAAATGCCCGATTTTTTTTTAAAATGATTTTAAAATATTTTTAACTTTCATTTCTTGAATGAAACATTGGAAAATACTTTTAAAAAGTCCTATTTTGCTTTAAGTATGGTTTACAGATAAAAAATAGTTTGAACACATCGACAAGACTGGGATTTATTCGAAAAAAAATCCCCTTGATAAAATTCTATAATTTCAAACATGAATTTTAATAAATAATAATACGGATAAGGAATTTCCTTCAATATTGTAGAATAAAATATGGTGTTCTCAAGCGTGCAAACAAAGCTAAAAAATGCAACCTGAGGTGAAAACATCAATTTATTTTTATTTCTTTATCAGCACTCAAACTATATATAATATGTTGAAAATTGATTTTATAAAAATTTCAGTATGCATTCTATTGGAAACAACAGGCACAAGAAACTTAGTCTTATTCAAAAGATTTTAGAAGACAAATTTGTGTATGTTGCTTAAAGGCAACACTGGGCCTTTAAGGGTTAAAATTGTTTCTATGTTGATAGAGGAAACATAATTCATATCACTAAAAGCAAGAAAATTTCTAAAGAACACATTTTTCAACACTCACCCGTCAATGCGTAATCCTTTTATAAATCTGCAATTGGGCAGAAAAGTTGCGGTATGTGTCCAGTTCTTGATAATTAAATAATCCATCGATGTATCAAATTAATTAGTCCACCACAGTTTTCATCACCGTAATCCTTCGGGCACGCCTAGCGGACCGACGGAAGTATCGGCTTAATTTTCCCCTGAATTCCTGCGGATTGTCATTCAATCGGAATAAAGATTCTTTGTCGCCGTTATCTCTTTCATTCCGATGCAGGTCTTTTTCTCACGACCCGGCGATTGTGTGTCGAGAGAACCGCAGGTAAATACACTTATCGAATCATAACAGTAGCCATGTGCTGGATGGAAATCTTTCCAGATAGGGGAGCGGGTAAAAAACGAAGCGACGAAGATGCCTCGATTTTAGATAATAGGTTATCGAGCATCGTATTAAAGTAGAATGGGTTTCATTTTGCGAGACAAAATGTCTTGAATGGGTTTCATTTTGCGAGACAAGACACCTTGAATGGGTTTCATTTTTACTTTCTTGTATACGAAGTATACAAAGAGAAAGTATTGTAATCGTCATAAAATCCGAACTCGAGATTTTGACGAATCTCCACGTTTTAGACCTCTCTGAGTCTGAAAAACACAATTTTAGAATTATGTCTGTTTGTCTGTCTGTCTGCGAACACGATAACTCGAAAACTATTAGAGCTACAGGGATGAAATTTGGTATGTGATCTTTACACATAATGTTTAGGCTTCTTTCAAATTTTGGACAAAATCCGTCCGAGGGAAGTCTGTCTGACCGTCTGTCCGCGTTCATGTGAACACGCTAACTCCGAAACTTAAATAGCTGGATGGATAAAATTTTGGTACACAGTTTTATTGCAAAGAATGAAGGTTCGTATCAAATTTTGAACCAAATCCGTGAGTGCGTTGACTGTCTGTCTGTCTGTATAGTCCCAAGCTTATGAACACGATAACTCCTAAATTTAACCACTTAGATAAATGAAATTTGGTATGTGATCTTCTAACCCTAATAGTATATCTGTGTCCAATTTTCATTTCAATCGTTTAAAAACAAGGCTTTCAAATTGCATATCAGATTTTCTTTATCTAACAAGGCCAAATTGCGTATTGGCGCTGCTCGCGACCTTCGAATCACGAGCTGCTACTAATACCCTCCTTTCGACTTAGGCGCGCGTCAGAAGAAACTCGTGGATAATCAATGCATTCTGGGTTACAGTATATTCGAATTTTTTATCCACGAGGGAGAGAAAGGGTTGTCATAATTGCTTAGCATTGATACGGGACGTTTAGGTGCTAAATAAATAAAACATAAAAAAAGTGGGTACGTAATAGCTTATTTTAGTAGCTTATTTTACTCTGATAAAAAAATCAATAAAGTTTTAGCAATCTTATGAAATGATCACTTAGAATAATAAAAAAAAGATGCGAGGCTAATGCTTTTTAACCCAGTCATATTTTAAAGCTAATTTTACTTTCTTAATTATATCAGTTTTTTCTTTAACATAATTATAAAATTGGGCGCAGGTCATTTTAAAATTATAATGACGCAAGAAAGAAATGAAGAATGAATAAAACGGGACAAATATTAATACGGGACTGAGTAGTGGAATACGGTGACAGTCCCGTATATACGGGATGTATGGAATCCCTAGTTAGAGGGAAAATGACATCTTTTTGGGAAGCATACGAAAAAGTTTAGGGGAGACCACTCCCGCTAGTTACTTTCTCGTATACGAAGTTTGCAAAGAGAAAGTATTGTATTCGTCAAAAAATTTGAACTCAAGATTTTTATGAATCTCCAAGTTTTAGACTTCCCTGAGTCCGAAAAATACAATTTTGGAATTATGTCTGTCTATAACCGGTAAGATAACCCTAGAGGTTATAGGAATTGGGCCACGGGTGGCGTTATATGTCTGTCTGTGTGTCTGTGAACATGATAACTCGAAAACTATTCGAGCTAGAGGGATGAAATTTGGTATGTGATTTTTACATATGATATGTAGGTTTCTGTCAAATTTTGGACAAAATCTGTCTATGGGAAATCTATCTGGCCGTTTGTCCGCGTTAATGTGAACACGATAAATCAAAAACTTAAATAGCTAGAAGGATAAAAGTTGGTACACAGTGTTATTATCATGATTGTAGATATGTATCAAATTTTGGGCCAAATCCGTCAAAGGGTTGTCTGTCTGTCGTTTTGCATAATCACATGCTTGTGAACACGATTACTCCTTAACGCAATGACTTAGATCAATGAAATTTGGTAAGTGGCCTTCTAACCTTAATTTTAGATCTGTGTCCAATTTTTGTTTCAATCGGTTAAAAAACGGCGTTCAAATTGCATATTCAATTTTCTTACTATGACGAAAGGCCATTTTGCGTCTAATACTAGTGACCTCGGCGTGCGCTAAGGGAAAGTAGTAGATAGTCATGGCATTCTGGGTTACAGAAGGTTCACATTTTTTATTCGCGCGGGGGTAGGAGGAGAAATAACATCTTTTTGGGAAGTATACGAGAAAGTTTATGGGAGACCAATCAGGCTGGTTTAAGATAAGACATTGCGATATTTGTAAATAATATTAATAACGATAATAAACATTTCGTAAAATTATAATATTTTTTAAAAGAAATTAATAAAATAACATAAGTCGTTTGGCACGATCACTTATGAAAAAGTAATAGAAATAGAATGGCAAGCCCACAGTATTTTTTTGTTGTTGTTTCGAAAACTTTACCTGGCAAAGATGAAAAAGAAAGTTTTTGAGAATTTGATATTATTTAATTTATGAAATGTTCTTATAAATAGACTGTAAATGTTTCATGTTAAAAAAATGTCTGTCCTTTGTAAAGTCGAGAATAAATGCTTTGTTCTGTAAGGAAGGCGCCATCGTACTAATGTTTGAAATCCAATACAACGTCTAAAATGGGTTTCATTTTGCAAGGCAGAGACGTCTTGAATGGGTTTCATTTTGAAAGACATACGTCTAAAATGGGTTTCATTTTGAAAGACAGACGTCTAAAATGGGTTTCATTTTGCAAGACAGAGACGTCTTGAATAGGTTTCATTTTTCAAGACAAGACGTCTACAGTGGATTTTATTTTGCAAGGCATAGACGGGTTGAAAACTCATATACTAACTCTCGTTCCTCGTATAGTACTAATAGTTACTCATAGTTACTCATATACTATTTCTCGTTTACTAACTATTAGCCCATTATTTATTTAGTATAGTGAAACTACTTTAATACGCTGTTTCGTCTTGATTCTGATCCATTTCTATTTCTTTTAATATTAAAAATATTTTTATAACTTCACAGATATTTGACAATGCGTCGCCTAATCTAAACTTCCAGCTGAAACAAAAAGCGTTATATTCATTTTTTCCGCATAATAAAACCATCCAAAGAGTTTGTTTTTAATATTAGGCGACTCCAGGTCTTCTCAATCTCCTGTGAAGAGGATGACAACTTGTTGACGGATAGGAAGGGATGAGGCATAGAACAGTGGCAGGGTTTTGTGTTAAAAGACTTTTACGATACAAGTTCAGTCCACATAAAATAGAAACAAAATCAAGTGGCATGGCAATCAAAAATTTCCTTGTATCCTTGCAAACTCCCTTAAACTTTGGTGAGTACTAGGAATTTGTCGAGTGGGATGCCGGCTCAGAAGTCGCTGTCGTCATTTGAAGATGGCCCAAAATGACATTCGTCCCCAAAGAAATCGCGTTTTGCGTCAATCGGACGTTTTTCTATCAAACCAAATCAATTTAGTTAGCTCGATCCAAATACTACGCATTTCATTTTCAAGTTCGCGCGTTTTTCAATTCCTACTATTAGTTCACACTCTCCCTATATCTTGTTCAAATTTTGCAATCGACTTTAAACTAACTTCCCAATGAGCTGGAGACTTGAAACTTTAAACATAGCTCAGAACTAGATAACAATGCAATATTAATTCGCTTTCTTGTGTGTATGTTTGTCCGTTTGTCTGTCATTTCATATTTTGCATGACGCATGTGCAGTACGTTTTTCATTATATCTCGAAAACTATTAATATTACAGACTTGGTTCTTGGGTATATGGGTGGCCCATCGGATCATCGAAGCACCCCCATATTTTAGCCATATCTTTGCGCATGCGCAGTACGTTTTTCATTATATCTCGAAAACTATTAAACTATTAATTATTAAAGTAGGAATTGACTTTAAAAAAATTTCATATTGTTTTTTTTTTGTTAATCAAGAGCGCATACAGAGAGTACATATGTAAAGTTAACCAACTCAAATCAGCATATGCCGTAACTGGACATCGGAAAATTTTGAAATTTGAATCGTTTCTTAAGAGGGGATGGGAAAGACTTATATCTGCCCCTCAATATGTAGTTACTAACATTGGCAAGAAAGGACGTATCATGGTGAAATTTTAACATGCTTGTTAATTTTAGCAACCACTTGACATTATCTGTTCACACACAATTTAAAGGTGGTATTTAAAAAGTCACGATAAAGCTGTTTTCATTGTCTTGCCTTTTCCATGGAAAATGACGGTAAAGTTGACAAGATCGCGCTTTGATGGTGAAACTGTCTGTTCAAAATGAGGATTCCACACTGGAAGCTATGCGGAGATTTTCAAATTTGAAATAACTTAGAAGAGATCCAATAAATCCATGCAGGATTGCGAAAGATGATCGAGAAATTTGATGGAATGAGATCGCTGGATATTTGCCTTGGAGGAAGAAGAAAGACCGTTTGTTACAGCGGTAATTGAAGATGTTGCTCTTTAGTCCAGTCAACGAAGGTCCAAAATGGGAGTGAAAAAAAATCATATAGTTTTGAGAATTGGTACACGTGTTCGTGAGTGGCTTATGATGAATATATTAAAAGTTCCCAGTCCTGGCGGAGAGCTCACGCCGCCATCTCGGATTTCATCCCTCCTTTTTTAGTTTTTCCTTAGTATCTCGAAAACTATTCAGTATTCAAATTACATGTAATACAAAAAATTAATTATCGTAAAATTTCCTATAAATGATTGCTTTTATATTTCTTCTAGTTTTAATAGTTTCTGAGATAAAGGATCTCAAAATTTGCCGCCATCTAGAATTTTATCTCCCTTTTTTCAGTTTTTCTTGAATATCTCGAAAACTATTTGATTTTAAAATTATATGTAATACAACAAATTAATGACCGTAAAAATTCCTAACAAATGCATGCTTTTACTTTTTTCTAACTTGAATAGTTTCTGACATATTTAAGAAAAACTAAAAAGGGGGGATAAAATCCAAGATTGTGGCAAATTCGGAAATTCATTATCTCGGAAACTATTAAAGTTAAAACAAAAATAAAAGAGTGAGTTCGTAGGGAATTTTATGCTCTTTAATTTGCTTATTACAAACAATTTGAAAATTAAATATATTTCGAAATATTCAAGAGAAACCAAAAAAGGAGGATGAAATCCAAGATGGTGGTAAACTTTGAAACCCATTATCTAGAAAACTATTAAAGCTTGCAGAAAAATCAAAGCATGCATTTGTAGGGATTGGTTGGCTCTTTTATTTGTTAAATCACATGCAATTTGAATAATGAACAGTTTTCGAGATATTCAAGAAAAACTAAAAAAAGGGGAATCCAAGATGGCTGCAATCTTTGAGTTCCATTATCTGGGAAACTATTAAAGCTGTAAGAAAAATAAAAGTATGTATTTGTAGGGAATTTTATGCTCTTTAATTTGTTAAATCAATCATTATTTCAAAAATGAATAGTTTTCGAATTATTCAGGAAAAATAAAAAGAGGGATGAAATCCAAGATGGCGCCACGAGCTCCCTCCTCAGGACCGGAGACTTTCAGTATGCTCATCAGAAGCCCCTCACGAACATGTGTACCAATTTTCAAAATTCTATGATTTAATGTTTTTTTTTTCAAACCCTTCGCTGACTGGACTACTTATAATAGGCGAAGGCTGTCCTTTAAACTAAGGTTCTCCTCTCGGAGAGTCAATTTGCATTCTGAAACCTTAAGGTTGAGTCGGCTCTCCTGGATGTTTAATGAATGAATGGGTATGACGTCACTCTGTACTCTTGATGCCTATAACCACGAGGGTTGTTACACCAGTTAGATCAGTACAGAGTAGTACTGAGTACTACTTTGCACAGATCAAATAATAGAGGACCGAACCCCGGACGGGCTGGTCAAGCACCTTTAGTAACTTTATTTATTATCCAAAAAAATTTTGATAATTTCCCTTTGTTGATACGATTTACTCTGTTTTTTAACAAGCGATTTACTTTAACTGTATCAAATTTTCAATATTTGTTTATCAAACAAATATTGAAAAAGACATATAAACTCACTGTTATCAACCTTAACAGAACCTTAGCACTTGGGGACACTGAATGACGGCCGCTCTGCAATAACTCTAGTACTGAAGCCGGATTCCTAATGGCCATCACCGGCCACGTTATGACTCTCCCAAAGGAGGTACGTACTATCACCGATGGGGGGGGGGGTAAACTCGACACCCACCATTACTATACCCCCAGGGGAAGGGAGAACCTGCTTACTTATCCGGCGGCTTCTCATTCGTGAACTCGCAGTACCCCGGGGAGTCTCACTGGTATCAAAATGACTCATAATATACTACATGTAATAAAGAGATTTTCAGTTCCTTTTTACTTGTAGTCATAAAAAAAAATGAAATTTTCAGTTTGCAAATAATAGAATGATGTCATTATCAAGAGAAATACAAAATTCCTAAACTAATGAAAAGACAAAATTCCTAACACTGAAAAATTTTGGGACACATTGATATTATAATTGCACGGAAAACACCAAAACATGAATAAAATCTAGAAATCCACCACTGTCCTGGACAGCAGCGGTAGATTTTAATTCACCCGCTTCTTACACCATCACATCAACACTATTTATACCTTCTTTCTGTGAAGTCATAGGACAACAGTGATTTTGAAATAAAAGTCATTTTGCAGTTAAATTTCTAAAAATAAACGTCATAAACTCAAAATAATACTAAATGCATCAAACTTCTTAATGCTATTTAAACACTTTCATTTCTAACTTTATTTGTTTCATGTTTGTAAAGACGGAAGTTTGTAATCCGTTTTTCACTTGTTTCTGATGTGTGCTAGAGTTCTGAAATTTTATACACTTGTGTATTCTCGATGACAATGCGCTAATTTACTATTTTCAGAACTTATTTATCAACTAAGTTAAAGTAACTAAAGTTAAATTTAATAATTTAAAAATCAATTAATTAAATTAAATTTTGATTCCGTACTAGCGGCGCCACCTGGCAGCAAGTTTTATAGCCAATAGATCTAAAAATTAAAATTTAAAAATTAATTGAAATTAAAAGAAATCTGCTGTTTAGTGCAATAATAAAAGCGTGTTTTTTTTAACTTTTTTATTTAAATTTACAGACTCTTATTATCATATTGAAATTACACATGACTCATATGTATTATTACTCCCTGGATATTTAGAATGAGTTTCTCGAAATGACCCCTAATATACTAAATGTAATAAAGAGATTTTCAGTTCCTTTTCACATGCAGTCATAAAAGAAAGGAATTTTTCAGTTTTCAAATAATAAAATGATGTCATTATCAAAAGAAATACAAGATTCCTAAACTAATGAAAAGACAAAATTGCTAACACTGAAAAATTTGGGGGCACATTGATATTATCATTCCACGGAAAACACCAAAACATGAA
>BGPR01026401.1:0-21550 GCA_013235015.1 Araneus ventricosus | reverse complement strand
TACATACTGTAATTCTGAATTGTTTTGAGTGTAAAACGAATCCAAAACTGTCTTTGTAGGTAGGTAGGGTGGGAGCCGTTTCGGATAACGATATTTTCGGTTAAGCCATGAACATCTATTCCTATTTTGAACCCAATTCAGAATTACATACTGTAATTCTGAATTGTTTTGAGCGTAAAACGAATCCATAACCGTCTTTGTAGGTAACACTCATGTTCCTTATTAAAGTTAACCTTCCATCGTGCGCAATATCCACACCAGCGAGTTCGGGCGTTATGCGCTTGACAGCCACAGGTAAATAACATCGTAATTAATATTGTTAATACCCATTAATTTTAAGTTTAGCCTTCTAAACTTAACCACTGACCTTCTTGGGGTGGCTTAAAAGAAAAAAGTGGCGGTATCGTTACAAACCAGTGGGAGTGTTCTCCCCTAAACTTTCTCGTATACTTCCCCAGAAAGGTGCTGTTTCCCCTCCCCCCGCGCGGATAAAACAGTTCGAACCTACTGTTACCCAGAATCCTATGACTATCAGAAGGTTTTTCATTATAGTGATTGAAAAATATATAGGTAAAGAATCAAATTCAAAGAGATGCGTACCGATTTTACGCTCTTGCCGTCTCAAGGACAAACTGACGCAATTCGCTCCATAGCCTTCGCGTGCACAGAATATTGATTCCAGTACGCATGCGCATGGAGACGACGGTTTCTTTTCAAAAGTAAATTATACAGACCGACAGACAGTCAACCCTTTGACGGATTTGCCCCAAAATGTTATACGGACCTACATTCACGACGATAAAACCGTGTACCAAATTTTATCCATCAAGCTATTCAAGTTTTTGAGTTATAGTGTTCACATGACCGCGGACATACAAACAGACAGCCCGTTGACGGATTTTGTCCAAAATTTCATAGAAACCTACAAATTATGTTTTAAGACCACATACCAAATTTCATCCCCGTACCTCTAATAGTTTTCGAGTTATCGTGTTCACAGACAGACAGACATAATTCCAGAATTGTGCTTTTCGGACTCAGGGAGGTCTAAAACGTGGAGATTCGTCAAAATCTCTAGTTCGAATTTTTTGACGATTACAATACTTTCTCTTTGTACACTTCGTATACGAGAAAGTAAAAAAGTCTCTCCTTCGCGATTATTTCTGTGCAGTACAATACATGTTTTTTGTATTTGCGATTTCAGAGGGATTTCGGATAACCCGGGTTTCGGTTAACATGAGATCGGTAAACTGGAGTTTTACTGTACCTTCAATGTATGGCGGTACAATGTAGAGTAGGACCAGGTATTTTCAGTCTAGCGTACTGGGCTGAAAAGCAGCTCATGTTCGCAATTTCCTCTTATCATACGCATCATATCTTTGTTATGATTTTTCATAAAAAATCATATTATTTCAGTTTCTCAAAGCTTTTTAATCTGGTTGAATTTTCAGCAACCGGTAGTTGCCTTCAGAAGCTCTTCCAGATCAGATGCTGTCTTAGAGGATGAAAGGAAAGAAAATAGTGTATAAATTTAATAAAAACTTTTTTAAATTATTCTTTATTAATATAATAAAAGTAGATTTTTTATTTTATTAATTTCTACTTTTTAATCTTTAATTTATAATTCATTATTATAAATATTATTTAATATTACAATTAATTTTTTCTTACTACGAGGTGAAGTCACACCTTATGGAATCGAAACTTAATATAATTAATCGATTAACCGATAATTGACTTCTGATAACATTAAAATGTGTATTATCAGCAAAAATACATAAGCGCCTAAAATTTCAAATTTTAGGCGCTGTTTTTCAATTCTTCAAATTTTTTCATCTTTACAAATATGAAACTAGTAAATAGGCAAACATTTTGCGTCTTTTCTGACTGTTCCTTTCCTTCTTCCGATTCTTAATCTTTCCCTTTTTATTTTTATTTGAGAGAAACTACCCAGAAAATCAAATTGCTGAAGATATAAATTATCTAAATATTTCTTCACTTGAAAATAATTATATAACCTGTATTATATATAATGAAAATGATTATGTAATTTTTGCGATGAGAAAGGTTGAGATCTCCACACGAAATATTTGTTAATATTTCTCATATCGAAGTTATACACTTTAAACCAGATAATTTGGTGTATAATTTATAAAAAAATTGAGATAGTTATAATTAAGCTTTCATGTGTTGCTATCTGAAAATAAGGCACTGACTAGAACAAAGCATTCTATTACTGGCCAAAAATAGGCTTCCGAACTTCTAGAGAGGCGAGTGACTGAGAAATGCAACTTTTCGGCATGCCAACTCATGTCACCGAAGCGAATTAGTTCTTTAACACATTCATCGTCATGGGCGAATTAGATGCGAGCTCCACGATGACAAAAAGTTACCGTGCTCGCTCTAGACATTTTATAAGTGAAAAAGAAAGAGGTGAACTTATTCTGCGGACATCTATTAATATGTTTAACTTAATAAATTTGTGATGGAAGTCAAATTCTAGTACACAGCGAAGATTCCTGAAGGAGGAGATATCTCGTCCGTAGCGATCGATGAATGTGTTAATTCCTTAAAGTACGAATTTATCTAACTTTCTAATTAGGTGACGCATCCTATTGGAGACAGAAACATTTATAGCTGTCACACACCATATAAGATCTTAAAGGAAACCGAGATAATTAACTAACTCTTTAACTGCGTATCCCGCGGTTTCCGAGGGTTGGAAGCAAGTCTATTTTCTGCTGCTTCCTGCGATTTTCCAGGGCTAATGTGTTTACTTAGTACTTTTGTAGCGTTGGATCATATTATACTAATGAAGTTCTGCATTTAAATAAAAACTCGCTTGGCTCAAAGGTATTTGAACACGTTTGCAAACGTGACATATAAATAGTGATTTTTAAAAATCACACAATCAGAGGGTTAGGGGTGTGTAAGTGATTTTCGTCTTTTAAATTAATCACTACTTTGACTTAATAATCCATATCTAAATTGAAAAATTCTGTTATAAGATGCTCGGATCAGTTACTTTATAGTATGGGTAAAAGGGTTAAGCTATAGATCAATACATGGCAAAGCAAGAAAAGCAATCAAGTCATAAAATGCAAAATTGTTATGAAAGTCTTTCTGTGGGTGTATGGTATAAACAGTCCAACACGCAGAATGATGGAGAATGAAGGTTTATTCACAAATATTCAGGAAACAATAGTTCTTGCACAGATTACCGAAGTAAACAGACAGCAATTCACAGGTAATAACAGTTCAGCACTTTGTTATCTAACAACATAAACAGTCAGCAAATAACTAGTAACGACAATAACTGCAGTTTCAATAGCGCTCAGCTCACCAGCTTCCTAGCTCACACTGCGGACAAAACTCTAAAGTCGTTCCCAATGGATCAACGCTACTACAGCTCGGCGTCTAACAACTTACTAGCTCGCACAGCGGATAGAACTCCAAAGACGTTCGCGCTCCAAGGCGATCCTAGTCAATCAACACATCCTCCGTCATCCAAGCGCTCTCCTTATACAGTCTCCCGCGGAAGGCCGTGACGTCACATGGAATCATCTGGTACATTCAAGCGTATCCCCTCTGCTAATAGAGATATTGAGAAGATTCCAGCACCTTTGAGATCCCATATTTCGTCGCCAAGGTCAGGGGTCCAGACGTGGCTGCTGTCGATCATATCATACTTATCCCTGTAAAACTCTCCTCGCAAGCATAAGACTCACATTGCTGGGAAGCGACTTTCCATGTCTGCAACAATATGTATACTCAAATCTGTTTATATGAAGGCTTTCTTGTGTGATTGGTTTGTGATTCATTCACTGTATAACAATTGTTTTAATGTGCTGCAAAACATATTTTTATAGCCACTTGTGAAGTTTTGGGATATTTTTTGTGCGGTTTTTTTATGCAATCTTTATCCACCGCACAAAAACGGATTAAAAAATATATATTGGGCTTTTAAGGCAGGTTCTTTGTGATGTTTCAAAGTTAAATGCATTTATTATGAAGTTACCATCTGAAAGCTACCCATACTTTATTTTAAAAGTCCAATGTTACTCTTAGTAACAACATTCGTCAATTCCCTCCTTTACTGGTTTGACTTTGACAGCTGATTGCGATATATATTGCGATATTGTATAGCTGCTTTTAAGGGGTCTATTCTGGTAGCCCCGGTTGGGTTGGGAGACGTCATATTTTCCGCACGTTAACAACGGGAAAAGTGACGTCTCTCAACCCAACCGGAGGTACCAGAATAGACCCCTAAACTTCTTGTTTAAGATCTTAAAGGTCCTGGAAGCATATTTACGATCCTACATGGTAGGGAATGAGGTCGCTTCTCATTGGCTCTCAGCGTCACGTGATTTGGCTTGTTTCTAAATGACGTCGTGAAGCCAAAGAGTACTTACCATTGCTGAAAGTTTGTCCTTTATTTGTTTTATTCTAAAGAAGTATACTTCATTTGCTTGAGAAACATCCAAATAATCATAATTAGAAGGTAGTTTTGACTTCTCCATGATGCGATAGTGGAAGACAAAATAATAGTTAAAATCCGGCCTAAGCGCGTTGCTATGACATCACTAAGAAGCAAACCAAGTCACGTGAAGCTGAGAGCCAATGAGAAGAGACATCATTTCCAACTATGTAGGATTCATAAATATGCGTCCTCGAATCACAGGTAATCTGCTTTCGCGATCACTAACATTTTTTAGGAAGGGAACAGAATAACAATAAAGCACACTAAAGTCATTGTTAATCAGTGCGAGAAGTTTTAAAAGTCTCAAGCATTAATCTTAATAGCCCTCTTTACGTACATTTTAGTTGCCTCTCTAGGGCATAAATAGGTATTGGTTAGTTACCAACTGTTTGCTAGTTAATCGTTGATCAGCCTTGGCAGATTAATTTTAATTCAATGGTGTATTTTAATTTAATCTAAACTTATTGAAAGCATTGTGCAGCAACTTCTCCACCTTAACAGGATCATATTTATCGATCGCAATTGATATTCTCTTCGATTGTGTCATTAATGTTAAGCAATGCAATTCAAATACGAATTAGAACCATTATCTTTTGCTCATCAACCGAATGATTAACGAACAAACAACACGGTCAATCATTGTCCACAAGAATTCAATTATTTATTTGGTTCAAATTAGCATTGAGTACACATTACGAGTTCCACCATTCGGATGTTTAAGTACCCTCCACATTAAGGCTTCATCAAGAGTTAATGACATCTGACTCTGCATTGTGACAAATTTGCTTCGCAGACAAAAGCACCGTTTCCCCCTCTTTTAAACCGGAACCTTGACGTGCGAAAGGTAATTAATTTCCATGAGCGGCGTTTATTGACAAAAGGTGGATGTGGATCTTCTAGAGAGATGTTCATCCATTTGGGCAAATATTTAAACGCCAGCCGTTGTCTCATTCAAGAAAAAAGCGGCGAGGGACCATACTGAAACTTAAGGGCGGACTGTTTTTGCATTTTATCCTCGTTTGCCTCTTTGAAATGCTCAAACAATTCATTGAAAAAGAAATATTTCGTAGGGAATATTTTCTACAAAATGGTCTTGCAATATTAATAAAAATGCAGATAGTTGGTTAATGTCTGTTTATATTTGTGCCTCATACTGGAAAACTCATTATGTTTCCATTTTTATTTATTATTTTCCACACTCATACCACTACGGAACCGCAATTCATTTTGTTTTCCAGTTGTAAATCGCAATTCTGTAAGCATCTACTGCAAACACAGTGAAAATGTTCCTCTGACAAATTGTGAATTTATTAGATTAATTATTATACAGCCCGATTGTTGATCGACAAAATTCTCTGACAGTAGGAATATTTTTACCAGCTTTTATTTAACCTAACTTGTTTTATGTTTGTAAAGATAGAGTTTTATAATTTATTTTTCACTCATTTCTTGATGTGCTAGAGTTCTGAAATTTTTTTTCACTTGTGTTTTCTTGGTGAGTATATACTATTTTAATATTTTCGAAGCTTGATTATCCGTTAATTGAATTTTGATTCCTTATAAGTGACGCCATCTGATGTTGAATATGAGAAAAAAATTGAATGCAAGGTTTCGTAATATATATAATAATGAATTATGAAATATATCAAAGGCAAAAAGTAGATAATAATAATAATAATAAAACGTTTTCAGAAACACATGTTAGTATACTGAAAAATGTAGAATTTTTAAAATCAAAAATACGGATGTCAAAATAAAATCTCAAAATCGTGAGGTGTTGAAAATAATGCAATTAGAATAAGAAATTAAACCACAATAAATATCATGAGGAAGGAAATTCCTGAACATTAATCAAAAATTAAAATATATTAAATTAAAATTCCAATGTTGTTTCCATGATTTCTATCAGTGTCTCATGTTTTTACAATTTCGTTTTCACATCGATATTCTTGATAAAAAACATTTTCTTCTTTTAAAACACTTAGCGTTTTTTAAAAAAATTAAATGTAAGTATGACCCGTTGATGAATACGTATAGATACTCCAAACGTTATTATTAAAACGAAACATCCTTCCAGAATATTTTATGTTGAATGCAGTGCTATCTGTAGTCAAGACGTCAATCTACACTTAAAAATGTGGAGTTTCAATGCTTAAGAAAATCATGTTTCCCGCTGACTTTGAAACAGACTAATGATCCGGTTCTTATCAGCAAGAAATATGAATGCTGCCGGTATTTATCGCTAAATATGTGTTTGGTGACAATCAAGAACGAAAACGGAAGAAATCTTTGAAAGAGAGTCAAGTGAACGTCCATGATGAATCGTGTTCTGATAGACTAATCTGCATCCACTAATGATTTAATTCAGGAAGTTGACACCCAAATTCTTGTTAACAGGATATTGACGATTTCGAATTTGACCTGTCGATTACCACAGTTTTCAAGGCCAGTTTTCCCTGAAGATGTGGCTCAGAATTTACGGTGTGTGATAAATGGGTTCATAAACTCTTGAATGAGTATGACAAAGCGAAATGACTGGGGAGTGCTTTTTAGCATTTTCGACCCTCTGGAAGAGAAAAGTGATGAATTTGTTCCCTATCAGGAGTTGCGACATGGGTATGTCCCATGCAACTTTTCATCTAAAACAATAAATTATTGCGTTAGCATTTTCTGACATTTACAACGAGGAAAGCGATGACATTAACTCTCATCAGGAGTTGAGACATGGGTGTGTCCCATGCAACTCTTCAACTAAAACAATAAATTATTGCGTTAGCATTTTCTGACATTTACAACGAGGAAAGCGATGAATTTAACTCTCATCAGGAGTTGAGACATGGGTGTGTCCCATGCAACTCTTCAGCTAAAACAATCAATTATTGCTTCAGCATTTTCTGACATTTACAACGAGGAAGGCGATGACTAACTCTCATTGGGAGTTGAGACATGGGTGTATCCCATGCAACTCTTCAGCTAAAACAATAAATAATTGCGTTAGCATTTTCTGACATTTACAACGAGGAAAGCGATGACTTTAACTCTCATCAGGAGATGAGACACGGGTGTCCCATACAACTTTGGAGTGAACATTATAGCAGGTCAAAGTGAAAACGGTATTAGGACTTCTAAAGAGCAGCATTATGGCAACTCCATCTTGGGACAGATATGGTGTTTTATTTGTGGAGTTTTTACCCCAAGCAACAATAATTAATTCAGCTCGCGAGAGCCCAAGAAAATTTAGCCGAGGGATCTCAAACAAATGGAGTGGGATGTTGTCGTACGGCTTCGTGACAATTCAAGGCTGCAGCTCAAACTCAACATCAGGAGACTGTGGCTTTTGGCTGTGAGACATTCGTTCATCTTCCTGATGGTCTAGACCTTGCAACTATAATCTCTTTCTTTTAACGAAGGAGATATGAAAATGATCGTGTAAATTTGGTTATCATCAGAGGAGATAGAGTTCGATGGGGAAGATATTGAACAACTCATTTTTCTTTATGATAAATGTTTAGAACGGAAGGGAAATTATATAGAAAAATACTATACTGTAGGTTTATTCTGAAAAAAGTTGTTTTTTTGAAAACATTTTGCTTGTTTTGTTTTTATTTTGAAACGGAGATTTTGTTAAAAAAAATAATCCTCTTATTAAGGGTATTTCACTGCTTCTGCAAGGGTAGAGTGCTTATAAATCAATCTGAATCTCATAACACTGTGGGATTGTAAAGTTTATCGTCTCGTGCTGGCATGTAGAGAAAATGAGGAGCGAACACATGTGAACGAATAGTATGATTAATATCAATGGATGCATTTTCTCATATGTCACCGATGCATTCGAAGTGGTGTACACAAATTGCAGGACAAGCTAATGAAAAAACAATCGATATATATATTAAAAGTCGCATTCAACAATGACAACTTAAAAAGGTTAATAAGATTGATTTAAAAAATAACTGCTGTATTACTAAATTTAAATTTGAAGTGAGAAGATTTTAAAAGTTCCGAAATTAGAGCTCAAATAAATGAAACGTGTAATTTGAATTCTGATGCTGCGTTATTTACACGGTTACTAATCTTAAAATGAGGTGACATGATCCGTTTCTTTCGCATTATTTACTGTGGTTGTCAATTTGTGACATGACATCATACTACTTTCGGCTGCTCTTGGGAATCTTCAACTGCAATAGCAACTATTCCCAAAACGACCTTACCTGATGACAACCAAATAAGAGTTTAAAGATACTGTTGAGACTTAGATCATAGAAGTGTAGTTCTCATTACAGGAGAGGCTTGATATTTACAGGTGAACGTCTAATTATGTCCGTGCTTAAATTTACTTAAGTGGAAAGGTTATGTGCCGTATTGATTAGAGAGGAATTGTGAATAGTATGAAACTTGGAGTGGTTTGATGCAGTAATGTATACAGGTAGGTGCTTTGTGATAGCATAATGCGTATAGGTTTACATATTGGTTAAATATATATCAAATATACTAATATCATTGATTACATGTGACGCATTAATTGGTAAAATTGGCAGTGTGCATAAAATATAATCGTTATAAACGTGGTATATAAAGGTAAATGTTACGAGGAGATACAAAAATTTTGTTACCTTTATATGACTTTGGATATTATGAAATTTGAATCTCCCTGTGGAAACATACGCCAAATCGGAATTTAATGAATGCGTTAAGTAGGTTATGAAGAAAATAATACACTTTAAAATCCCTTTTTGACCTCTGTTATATGTGCTTCTTGTGTTATAATAATAATCAATAGGAATGTATTTGAATAATTTTTGTTATTTTTTTACTTTTGTCAAAATAGGCCAGATGTCCTTTAAAAATTGATAAATTCATGCATCATGTGACAATTTGTTTTCTCAAACACGTCATAAATGTAGTAACAAACATATATATATATATATATATATATCAATATCATGGAAGTCAAAAATATTAAAATAAAATGGAGAGACTGTAGTTGTGTTTGTGTTATATTTTTCTATATTATTTTATCTTCCCCTTTTATTATATTCCACTTTCGGCTTTTTCTTACCGCAGATTTTTTTCTTGACATTTTGTTTTTTGAATGTTTATTTTGTATATGTTGCTTTTGCATTTCTGCTATGTTTGTTTCGTATTTGTTATATATATTATATATATATATATATATATATATATTATATATATATATATATATGTTACCGTTAAAGTATGAAATCCGTTATTTCATAGAATACCTAGTTATTCCATGAAATAACTGATCGTATCCGTTAAAGTGTAAAACTCTCTTGTATTTCATGGTTTAACTAGTTATTTCATAGAATAACGATCTGCAGCCCGTTAAAGTGTAAAATAATCTATATACTTCGATTTTAATCTCGCACGAATTAAAATCGAAGAAGTACCGGATGTAGAAATATCGTTTCGGTCGGTTGCTACAGCTCAAAGTTTAGGTACTGGTCAGGGATTTAAAAAATGTTCGTGTAAAACCCAGTGTGTCAACAAAAAAATGTTTTTGTTTTAGAAATAATGTTCTTTGTAGCTCCAAGTGTCATTTTAGTAATCCTTGTTCTAACAAATGATTTTATTGTACGTTTCTTATACGCTGCATAAATTAGATAAATTGCTTCTTTTTCATTTTAATCAAATGAAATGAATGAATCATTTATTTATTAATTAATGAATGAATTATTTATTCATTAATTTCATTTTAATCAAATGAAATCATCAGTTTAATTTCATTTTAGATTAATTGTTTATTTCACACTTTAACTGTCTCTCATTAGTTAATTTATAGAATACCTAGTTATTTCATAGAATAACTAGTTAAAGTGTCAAATTAATAACATATTACACACTTTAACGGACACGATCAGTTATTTCATGGAATAACTAGGTATTCTATGAAATAACTGCATTATATACTTTAACGGTAACATATATATATCAAGGAGCGACTTGACACATAAGCATTATTATTCATTATTATATCATGTGAAATGTTCTGTTATTTATGTTCTTGTGATGGTAAATTTATAACAAGATATGAATTTTATGACTTGAATTCTGTATACCAAGCAGTTGTGAAAATACAAACGTCCGAAGTTGCAAACGGCGTCACGTCACCCTGTTTTAAGATACTTGCCAAGTGAAATTGAACAGAAAAGATTTTTCAGACAAGTATGTATGTAAGAAAGACATCCAAAGTTCCATAGCTGTCGAATATCATTGAAGAAACAATTTTTATAAGGAGAAAAGAAATCTGATAAGGAGATAAAAGAAATCCTTCAATGAGGAAGATGAAAACCCGGTTGCAATATCATGCGACTTCTAGGATAAAATAATCTCCATTTTTTTATTCCTGCATCTATAAAAGAAAAAAATTAACACAAAGGTGAGATCGTTGCCGAAATCCGAAAAATTCAAGATATCATAAAGCCCATCCGCAATTTTAAGTTTAATCAAATTTAAGTCCGGTTTGAAGCTACACGAGGGGTATTTTGGGACTGGCTTCGTCTTACTGAACCGTAATCAGATGACGAGTACGACACCTGAGATGGCACCCCTCTCCAAATTTCTGCACCACACCACTGAAGGACGTCTGATCCACGTGGGTTCGAATCCCTTCCTCTGTGTCAATGTTGTGTTCTTCGTTTAAGCTGATCAAAGAAACAGCCAAGTTTTGAATCCAGCATTTATTTGACATGTTTTTACATGGGCGGTCGTACATTTATATTGATTTCCTTTCGCGGGCAACAATTGATTAATATAAATGCATATGTACGAACACACACTGTGTCGCGTTTTGTGTTTAGCTTTGGCGTACAGTGAAGAGATCCGACGTACGCAATTTGGACCATCATCCATTGACCAAGTGGGTCCAAAATTTGAATCAGATCTACAATTTTGATGTTAAATTTCATTTTGCTAGCTTGTTGGGTTTTAGAGTTATTTTATTCACATGCACACGGATAGACAGATTGACTAGTAGACAGGAAACAAAATCAGATATAAATCTACAAATATGATGCAGGGGCTAAAGGATGCCTCAACAAACGCCCTGCTTCATTTTTGACTCGGACCATTTAGTTGCGAAAGAGACTCCAGGCCAAATTTAACAACAAACATTTATTTTATATTTCAACATGGTATTGTGCAAAAGAACTCGTCAACTAAAACATTTAAAAACTTAAACAAAAACATCTGCAGAACAAGAATTAGGATGATACATCTCTATAACGAAAGTTACCACGTAAACACAAGAACTCTTGATGAGAAGAAGCACATATCATGCGGGAAGCGAAAGGACTCCAGGCACATCAGGATTGCTGCGTAGCTAATGATGAACATTCTGGTCCAAGCTGTATACAACTGCGGAAGAGGAAATCTAAACCTAGCCAGGAAGGCTCATGCTTAGTCGAAGTGAGGTGGCTGACACCGTCTACTGTGTTTCTGTCATGGAACTGACGCAGGCACTCGCATAAATGATACATCTCTGCATCGAAAGTTACCAACACAAGAACTCTTGATGAGCAGAAGCACATATCCTGCGAGAAGCGAAATGACTACAGGCACATCAGAATTGCTGTGTAGCTAATGATGAACATCCTAGTCCAAGCTGCATCCAACTGCGGAAGAAGAAATCTAAACCTAGCCAGGAAGGCTCATGCTCAGTCGAAGCGAGGTGGCTGACACCATCTAGTGTGTTTCTGTCATGGAACTGACGCAGGCACTCGCATAAATAGGTAGACCAACAGTGTGCACGCAGAACCTTCGCATCTTGCATGAAAAAATAGAGTTCTTCCACCTGTCGCCTCGTGGCAAGGTGAGAGGTGTAATGCAATGGCAATGTAAGAGATTCGAGAGGCCGCCACAATGATAAAATCATATGCTAAATTTCATTTTTTGACGTAGACTTACGTCTCTGCATAGTGGTCTGATGGGGGAGGGAAAAATGGGAAAGGAAAAAATTATGTCGCTTTTCGTGGTAACGTTAAACGCGTATAGCTCCGCAACCAAATAATATAAAGAGTTGGGTTTAGTTTCATTCATCGGAGAAAGGTTGACATTGAAGATTGCTAAAAGAATGTTAGAATGTGGTATTACAGTTTAGTCACAGCCCAGCTTCAAAGTTGGTGAAAATCACTAAAACTTTTGATGCTGTCACAGCGACCGATGCGCGCTCAAGCAGACTAATTCAATTCATTCATCGATCTGAGGTTCACGCGAAATATTACTCAAGACTTCTTGTATTACGTCGAATTTCATGCTAAAGTTAAACGCTTATAGCTCCGTAACCAAATAACAAAGAGAGTTGGTTTTAGTTTCATTTAACAGAGAAAGGTTGACATTGAAGATTTCAAAAATAATTTTAGAATTTGGAATTACAGTTTAGTCACAGTCGAGTTGCAAAGTTAGTGAAAATCACGAAGAATTTTACATAGATAGACTCGCATAGTCACGCTAGACTATAGAGTTAATAGTCACATAGAGCTACTTTAGTCACAGACAGTCACAGTTGAGTAAGGTAAGTAAGGCTATGGCCCTCAATCCCAGCGACTGTTTCCCAGAGACAACCTCCCGTCGATTTTTTTTCTTTCCTGTTTGAGTTATTGTCTTCATATGCATTCGAAAGAACAGGCAGACAGATTTTTCCCACAATTTGTCTGAAATCTACAATTCGGGTGTATAAGCCATTAACCTAGTTCCAGACTTTTAGCTTGTTTTATTTTTGAGGTATCATGTCCCCAGACGGACAGACAGGCGTCATTCCCGAAATGGCCTTTTCGGGCTCAGGGAAGTCTAAAACGCGCAGATTCGTCAAGGTAGGATATACGGACGATTACAATACTTTCTATTTGTATACTTTCACAACGAGATTATTATAAGTGAATTTTAGAAAACATTTCCAAGAACAAAATTTCTCAAAACACAAAAGTGGTTGCATCAAGCTTTCTGCTTCTTTTTACAAATATTGATTCCCATATGCTTACATAGCCACAAATATTCTAAATTGCCAGTGATTGTTTTGGGCATTCATTTTTGAAGAAATATCAGGCTATGCACAACAAGCGTCGCACCTGCGATTAATATCCAGCCTGATTAATTTAAACTGTCTTGCCGATTTATCTTTCTCTTAATGAAGCACACCGGCTCATGGGTATATTGACTAGCGCAGCAGAAATTAATTTGCTTCCTGTGATCATTAAAGGGATGAGGCGTGATAACGATTTCTAAATTAATCCGTTACGCTGATAATTGCGCAGCTATGTTAAATTTAAAACTAGTGGAAGAATGTTCTTTTGCTTTTATAAATTTCTTTGGATGTATTAGGTATACAGTATAAAAAAATTGCAAGTGAAAATTTGAAATTATATATATAAAATGTATTCGTTGTTGTAGTCGTTAAATAACAAAAACAGGCCGAATTATATTCTAATTTTCATTTATTTATGGGAGAGTGACGGACATACGTGCATCTTAGTTGAAGTTTTTAAGCCAAAAGAGAAAAGAAAATCCCTGCTTTTTCTCAGGAAGGGATTTAACAGATAGACACGTGATCACAGTGAAGGGAATAATAGCTATTTTTAGAAAATTACGTAAGTGTTTTAGGGAAATTGCATGGCGTCAAGGAGTCGCTGATTTCGCGATTTGTGCGCGCGTGGAAACGATTAAAATATTCTTTTAGTAATAAATATGCCAAGACGAGAGATTTAATATACCTCCAGCGCGGGAAATAGAACGAAACTGGAGTTTAAAGGAAAGTGATTTTGGAATACATTTAGACTTTAAAATATATAATATTAGAATTTGAAATGAAATTAAGTGAGATTATTACATATATATATATATATATATACAAAAGCATTTGAAACGAATTTAAATTAGTAAGTTTTAATTATAAACCTTATAAAATTCATAAGTTCAGTACTTCGTTAGTGTATGAACGAAGTGTGGGCAAGATTGCACGCTATAAAAGACAATGCGATGGGCACGAAGAAGTATTGTTGTATTTTATTATTCAACACTGAAAATAAACGCTGCTTTTTAAGTTTTTATTAGAGCCCAAATTAGAAAGTGCCAAATTCTTTGAGGTTTCAACCAAGGAATTTCAGCAGAGCATAATCAATTAAATAATTTATTTAACCGTTTTCGTCATGGTTTGGTCAAAGCAAATCCATTGGCAAACGTTATTACTTTGACTTCAAAATATAAAGTACTTATTGCTGATTTTCTGGATTAACCTCATCCTTTGATAGTGTGAGTTGGTGAGGACAGAAAATGATTTGCATTTTATTCTGGACCACATCAGCCTGATCACCTTCGATGCACCACAAATTTTCCATTACGTTACACCCGGATACACGACGGAGTTACTTTGGTGGAATCAAAACTGAAAACCAAGATCTCTCGATTTTTTTTAGCTGAGAATTTCATAAGATAAATAATTGCTTACTGAGGGAAAGTAGAGGAATTAAATTGAACAATTTTGGATGAAAAAATTCAAATGAGGATTAACATGTCCGCGGACAGTGCGATATACTGGCGATCCATTTTTACATTGAAATGAAAAAAAAATGAATGCTATAGCATTCATGTCATTTTGCATCACAATGAAACTGAATGCTATAAAATTCATATCATTTTGCATCACAATGGAAAGGATTGTCATAGCATCTACTACGTGTAAGATCGTGTTAAAGTACTGTTTTTTTTCCACCTTAGGTCTTTTGTCAGATGATTCTGTGATACTGTGAACGTGCATTTAAAACTAGCAAGAAACAGAGAAAAAAGGTTGCTGTTTATCTTTCGATATATTATCAAAAAACTTTTCATTGACCCTCTTACTGGAATACATATTATTATAACCCCTACAGTACATGGTGAAATAAGCGGTAATTCAGATGTTCTGTTTAGTGGATTGAGATCAATTCAAGCTAGAAACTCAATATGAGATTTTTTGGCGCAATAGCTACTTTTGGCAATGATGTACCATACTCATTATTCTAAAACCGTTCTGTAAAATTTATTTAATAAAATCTAAATATAAAATTGTACATAAAATCCAAGTTCTTGGAAATGTAAAAACCATTGTAAAGTGGAAAAAACGAAGTTGTGATAGAAACATGATTATACAAAGAAGTCATATACCTAAATAACAGAAATTCAGAAAAACCGCCTGGATAGAGACTATCGTGTGTCCATGTTCTACATAACCTATAGCTCTTAATATTTTAGGCCTCTATAGAAAAAATACTTGCTATAATAAGTATCATAAATGTAAAAAGAGATAATAAAAATAGCTTTAAACTGCACAGAAAACTTTGTCCTCCCTTAACTCTTTCGGTTCTAACGGGCATATACGTTCCGGAGATTAGACTTCATTCCCTTTTGGTAAATATATCCCAAATGTACGTGAAATGTTATGCTTTAAATGCTCTTAAGGAATTAGGGAATAAAATTATGATTAAAGAAACGTGGAAACGCTCTCAGATTGCAAATTCCGGTCTTTGTTGTCTTCGTAATAAGATTATTGCTACGAAGCTGTAAAGTTGTTTCCCTGACTTGTTAATCTTATGGCAGGAAAGAGAGTTTTACAGATATTTTACCGGAATAGTCTCACTCGACTACAAGATTGGGACATAGTGTCCCAGGATATTTCCAGGGAATGGGAAAAGTGAAAAACTTTAAACTCACAGTGTGCTTCTTATCTTCATACATAGTATGCCAACATTAAATTAAACTACTCTTCCTAGTTAACTCTTTGAACCCGGCTAGAGTGAGAATTCAAGTGCCTCAAAAACTGGAGTAAATTTTCATTCATGAAATCAGAATGAAGTCCTCCCTTTCTCTACAGAAATTCCAGGAGGACGACATCCTCGGTTGCACGATCAATTGTCAACAAAGAAAGGAAAGGCGCCCGAAACCGCCTGAGTCCGGTCTGTGTCGAATGAGACGGTTTGAGGCGGAATAGGGCTCATAAGGTTTAATTTTAATCATGCCAAAGGCGGGTCGAAAGGGCTAAAAATTGTTCAGAACTACATTGAAGATTATAGGATTTCTTATTCATTTTCAAATCGCTTAATATTTTGGCAAAATAATTTGAACACAGCATTCGAAGGGGGCCAGATTAACACATATCTTCGTTGATGCTGTGATACAGTCGGAGAGTTTAATTGAATAAGTACGAAAATGAGACGTGCCTAGTAAAAATGAGATTCTAAAGGTCTTTAACAAAGACACTCATGCAAAGTTATATTTGTTTCGCAGAAAGAAAAATACTAGGAATCACTACAGAATTAATTTAACTACATCCAGAAACGGCACAATTGAGTCTCAAAAGAACATCAAACACCGTACAGCGAGTCAAACTTTAATGAAATGACTGCAGGTGTCTATGCAGAGTAAATTATTCCATACAGTCATAGAATCTGATCATAAACTTTATTCACGGCTTCAATTGACGAGAAATCCTTAGGGTGATTTAAATTAGGATGCGAGTACGAAACCTGGTTTTTATTAGCGTATAAAGCAGTATTAACGGCCAGAGAACGTTGAGAATTCTGTAAAATCCAATTACTCCTGAACATAAATGTGAGTCGGATGTTTTTGTTATGAAGCTCAGATTACTGAAGAATAGAATTAAAGCACAGAACGAACTTTTCTTCAAAGTTATCGAAATATTAAATTGCATACTTAAGTAATAAAAGGACGGAACTGTGGAAAGTGAAGCAAATTCAAATATTATAATTAACGATATACTTGCACCAAATTATAACTAATCTATCACATTTATGCTTAAATACGTCGATTAGCATACTTAACAGTCGCTGTCATGAAGATTTGTTCTAGTAAAAAAATATTTGTTGGTTTGATGAATTTCCGAATATCAGTAAGTAAACATCAGAAGGCAATGATAAATTTTAAACTGCCAAAGGCCATTTGTCGTTTGAAGTTCAGAAAAGAAAGCTGGTAAGAAATTCAACTCCGAGAAAATGTTTTTCGAGCATGAAATGAAAATAACGCATCAATGACGTCAATGTGGTTCGATGTTTTCATTCGAAAGCTTTTCCCATAACGAAAATGAATAATGCATTCTTTACCTTTCGCCCGTGGCTAAGGTGTGATACCATATCTGCGCAGATGGGAGAAGAGAGAAGCGTAAACAAATGGCTGCATATTTGTTATTAGCTGACATTTGCTTGAATGATTGCAGTTGCAACGATGTATGGCTGCACCGAAAGAATTTTTCCAGGGCATAACCGATCAGTTGGAAAGAATTCGGATTGCAAGTGACAGTTGTGACAATACAAATCGCACTTTAACCACACGGTTTAGATAATTTTAATACTATTTATGTTGTTGCAATGTTTGATTTAAAATTTGCTTGAATTATCCAAAGAAAGCGAATGACGCTCATTTTTTAACTTCAAATTCATATCATATTCTTTTTTCAGCCTTAAAAGGTTAAATTTCTTAAATTTAACATTGCCAAAATTAGTTAAATAGGTTAAAATAAGTATAGGAATAAGTTAAAAGTTCCTTGCTGTTTGCATTTAAAATTAATCGTAGGATAACAATAAAACACTGTTCAATAACAAAATCTTTTCTCTCGCTAAAGAATGTTTGCATGCTGTTTCAAAAGTTTATTTTCAGTTCTGCATGAATTTATAATCATTCGAAAAACTTTAAAATCTGTTTTTCCTGGAGTTATCTAAAAAGTCAAACACTGTAGCTTACCTGTAATTTTTGATAGCAGCTATGCTGCTAGATCTCAAAGGTGTCAGAAGTTGAAATATAGATATTTAACAATAATTCGAATAATTAATCATTATGTTATCACAATATGCTTCAAAAATATATTCATATTGTTCAATGTTGATTGAAATGAAAATTTTGTTCAATGTTGACGAAAGCATACCATTTTTCTATTCTTCGCCACTGTTCATCCGCTTTACTATCTAGTTAGGATATCGTCCTATGTTTTGGGAATGTGCCGTCGTTTTGATTTAACTAAGAAACTACAGATTGCTTCAGATGTTGATGGATTCCACTTAATTTTTGTGCAGAATTGTAACGTCTATTAATCACTTCATTTTATTCAATACTTTTAAAGATGCGATTATTCAGTGAACATTCAACATACGATCATATAAGTTAAGAGTTTAAACAAAGATCTACATAAAAAAATTTCGAATTTCCGAAACACATCACGTCCTTTTTGAAATACAATGATGTGATTAATTATTTATTATTATATGATTGCTACTTAACAATCAATAATAACATTTTTGAAACGATTCCATTGAGGAGCGCGTATCGGAACTCATGAACAAAAGTTTAAGAAGTGGTAGAGAACAAACACAACAATAGACGTTTTTCCACAGAAATGCACAGGCTCAAGTGACTCCTTGAGGTACAAAAACAAAAAAATAGACATGAAAGAAGGAAACATGAATTGTTTACCAACAGCATGGTTGACACAGTTTCTTGGCAGCAAGGCTCAAAACTGCATCTATCTGCAGTAATACATTCTTGGCAGCCTCGATGGAATGCTTGGAGCTCATTTTCGGATGGATTCGGTTGAAGACCTCATTGTTGGAAAATATTCTGTGAAGCAACACGTTGGCGAGAAGTACCTGGCATCTCTGATATTGTGCGACAATCACTCATTTGATTATGCCGAGCATGTATTACTGTTGGCGGACTCAGTTTCGAGCTATTACTGTAAAAACACCCATGAAGGGCCATTTGTCAGCGATACTGTTAGTCTTCTTCTTTATAATCCTTCTGATCTCAATCAGATCAGATCCATGAGGTCATTCGCCTTCATCACCTCCAACACGAAATCCGGTCGCTTAAGCAGGTCATCATACACCAAGGCAACACAGTCAAGTAGATGTTGTGGAGTGGCCTCAATCATGTTGCACTTTGTGCAGGTATTGAACTTCTTATCACCACGAGAGAATCTGAGGGTTTTTAAGTGACCGGATGTTAAGCGAGCCAAAGGTGTTTGGTCTTTCCTACCCCCCTTAAAATGTATATTAGCACCGGGACCTTCACTACGACACCATGAATGAGTTGGTGGATACCTCCAAGAAATGTTAACAAAGGCCTTTCTTCCTGAGTATAACTGAAGGTAGGTCAAAGGTTCTACATGGGCCTAAGGCACGGTAGTACCTTCTTTAGCAAGACTATCAGCAATATCGTTATATTTTAAATTTACATGTGATGGTATCCATTGCAGATGAAGAACACAAGAATTGCCCAGGGTCTTGATTTTGTTAAAGATATCCATTCTCCTCCGATCACTAACATCTCTCCAATTATCAAGATATCGGACAACACATCAGCTGTATGCTGTTAGTAAACTATTTATGTTTCCTGTTATGTTAAATTCTTGTCTTTGAGCCTCAACTGGTCACTTGCATCCATAAATTCATGTCCAAAGAAAACTGCCTGTTGAAATGCACCCTCCCAACCCTTGAAGTTCTGTACACCAGCTTTGATGCACCCTGTAATAATTGGAAGGTTCAGAGCGAAAGTGGACCAAGTCCGTGAATTGTCCATTTTGCTCGAATACTGCCAGGGATACAGATGATATGCAGGGTGAGGCAGAGGTGTCCATACGAATGGGGACAGTGGTAACTATTGTTTATTTTATTTGTGCAAATGTTAGCCTGTGTTGCTATAGTTGCAGGATATGTTCCACATGTCTCCCTTCAATGGCGGCACACAATGGCAATTGCTCTAACAAATTTGGGCCAGGTGTACCGATGTGATATGTTGTCGGGAAGCAGGACTTCACCATGTGTCTTTTCAGAAATTTATTCTCACATGAAGACACATAACAAACTGGACATCACACATTACAAAACATATCAATAATATAAACCGAATGAAACATTGTTAGGGAAAACTTCAATCGTGGCAGGGTGCCATTTCGCTTCCTTCCATCACCCAGCGTCGGTCTCACCCCCAATCCAACGTCTCTTTCAGTTCTTTTGTCCACCAGGGGCGGGGAGGTTAGTTCTCACCCCCACCCCCCCGAAGTTGGAAATAGGATGCTCCCTGTAAATCCGGTTGGCATCTTTATACCAATAAAGAAGTTGCACAGATTTTAAAGTGCAGGTGCAGATGTTACAAAGGAACATTCTCGCAGGATCATCCTCTTCCAGATGCTGCAACATTTTCAGCTTGTATGCGTGCCACTGGTTAGCTCACAAAATGCGCATGACACTGCTTTGTCTGATTCCCATTTGAACAGAGAGACATCGGGACAATTTTATCGGACTCCTGGCCATCGCTGCGACCACCTGTGTCGACATACCTTCCCCTGCTGCCGCATTTGGTCTTCCGGATCTGCTTGCATCGGCGACGGAACTTGTTCATTTGAATTTCATGACAAGTTTTGCTTCGATGTCTTTTGTTATCTGCGTTCTGCGCGTTGCATTAAAAGTAAGCGCTACATGACGGATGGTACCACTCCCAGACAGCAGAATGATGTCTATCCGTCCTCCCTTCGTTAGTGGCAGCTCTTTCTAATTCGTCCACTTTCCTCAAAACGAGAAAGAAATTAGTCGCATCTTTTACCATTTGTATGGAAACTTAGGAATCACCCTGTATTTTCTGTGTAATCAGAAGTCCACTATCATTTTAAGTGCAGTTGATAAACTTTGCAGGTCTGGTTTGTGGGAAATGAATCTCATCGACTTGGCCCATGTTCACTCTGAAACCACCAATATAAAGTCAGTTAGCATTTTTATCCCCAGTTATAAAAATGATAACAGACTGGTTCATTTGTTATGCTGGATAATTCTTTGGACGATGACCTCTCAAAATTAAGGAAAAATTGTCGTGAATTGCAAAATCTGTCGGATGAAGGAAAAGTGGATTTCCTTTCCTATTTTATTATTTCCGAAATTCCGATTTTTGTTGCACTTTGGAATAGTAACATTATTTCGATTTATTTCAAGTTTTTCAATTTGCATACCTTTGTAGCTTTCCTAATTCCTGGTCGTATTTCTTTTATCTATTCTACACAGCATTTTTAACACTAACAAAATA
>BGPR01026400.1:0-21550 GCA_013235015.1 Araneus ventricosus | reverse complement strand
AACCAGCTTGATATCAACTCTAGAATTTTTAATTTAAAAAATTTCACATCATTAAAAAATCACACACACATTCCCCTCTCTCTCTCTCTTTCTAATTTTCCTAATTATGAAAGACATTAGTAGAGCAGCGAAGTAATTAAATATTATTAGTTTTTATTTATTCTTTTCAGAACAATACGGAAGTAACATTTTTAATAATATGCATTAAACAAGGCATAGAATATGCTGTTTGAAATAACATACTATGTTTAAAGGCTTATTTTAAATAATATAATTATATGCTTAAAAATTTATTTAAAATAGCATAATTATATGCATAAATGCTGATTTGAAATATCATAACTATATGCTTATTAAAAAATATATATTTAATGCATATTATTAAGAATGTTACTTCCATATTGTTCTGAAAATATATCAAACTGTCTTTGACATTTCAACTGCATTATTATAGCACTAACATTAAAAGCATTCATGTGACTGAATTTTTTAACACTGCATCTCAAATCCTGAGCAATAATTTCACAATGCTTTCAACCATTTGAACAATCTGTAAATAGAATCATCAGATACATTTTTTTGTAATTTTGTAACCTGGATTCATTTAATTATATATATATAAAGATATTTTAAATCGTTTCTAATTATCTGCTCTCTAAATTTCTTAGTTCATATACATCAGTGTTATATGGAAATATAACTGCTTACTCAAAATTTCTTCATCGCAAAATTTCTGCAGAAATTTTAATTGTTCAAAATAAAAATAAATTAAAACTTCCAGCTTTCAGATACAAAAATAAAACTCTTTTTTCAGTTTTAATTGCACTGAAAAATGATTTATAACTATGCACAACTTTAGCAAATTTAATAAAAGTATATTCCTGAAACTATTCATGACAACATAAATAAATTCATATAATCAGTCTTGAGAAAATAATGAAATTCACAGAAAATAATATTTCATCTTTATATTTCATAATGCGGATATAAATCAATACCATAGTCTGACAAAAAAATTTGAAAGATGCATTTGCACATATTAACAGCACTTTGCTTTTACTAATATTTCATACAAATATACTGTTACAAAGCTATAAAGTTGTTTCCCTGAGATGCTAATCTTGGCGACAAATTTGGCGACTTGGCAGCAAAGTTGGTGACAAAAGGAATTTTCTAGAAGGACCTCGAACTTTCAACTTATTTCTACTAGTTTCAGGAACTTTCTAGAGATTACATCACTTCCTAAATAAAGAAGTCACTTCCTGTTGAAAGTATAAAGGCAAGCTCTCAAGCCAAGAAGATTTGGATTTTGATCAGCAAGCAAGCTGGTGAGCTGATAAAAAACCTTTGAGTGCTTGTTGAGATTTATTGGTAATCTCTGCTGTGAATTTTCACAAGTGCTGTTTTAATACTTGTGCTATGTTTCTTTTCCTAGAATATTTGTAAAATAAAGAGCTTTATTTTTTTTTAAATCCTGCTTATTGGTCTGCATTCACGTCAACCCACAAGACAATTTTGTTACAATACTTATCCAAGACAAGGAATCCAAACAACATGTGAAGTAAAAAAGAAATAAAAGATTTATTATTCAAAAATGTTGACCTTAAAAAGATTTTCTACAGTTAATTTCTTTTAATAAGAAGTATTCTAAAACTAAAGAAATTATACATACAGTGTTATTTGAAAATGTTTTATAAAATTTAATAAGTAGGTTGGGCAAACCAAGACAAATCAATTCTAAGGAACATACAGGCAAATGCATCATGCTTTTATTGTTTGGAGGAGTTCTTAGAAGAACTGGGCAATTGGTACCATCATTGTTCCAGTCAACGATATAGTGAAAGCAATATGGAGTTATACAGTATCACTGAAATGGCAGACATACATTTATAGCAAGTGGAAATAAGCAGAAAAGGGCAAGCATTGGTATATTGATATCATGAGAGATTTCCAATAGACATATGTCCGACCACGAGTTTTTCCTTGTGTGTTTTCATGTTTCCACTAAAGGTTTGTGTGAAGTTCTATTTTTCACAACATCATAGTTGTTAATAGTTTTACAAAATCTTCAGTGCAACCAGGTAAGCCATTCATGACACATAGTTACAGAAATATTTTATAATACAGTTGGAAGCCGGTCCATTTATCTGTCTTATATACAAAGTACATGCCTACCATGTGGCCAATGCTAGTACAACTGCATCTTACTTCTGTTATGTCGGTTACTGGAGTAATAAAAATTCCAACTGCTTAATTCATTTCAGGCCAAACAATGTCCATCAACATGCACATATTAAGATGTCCACCTAGTATAGGCATCTTTATAAAACTGATTTGTTTTGGTATGCGTTTAACCTACTCTTAAAAATCATCAGAACCATTTTGAATCACCCTGCATACATAAATATACAACAATCATCTGAAAAATAAAGAATCCTTTTGTCAATCACAACATGACAACTGAGAATAATCATTCTATTTCAATATGGATAGAGGGGAATGAAAACAGTTTCTCTTTGATGGAAAAAATCATGGAAAAAGATAATCATTGCTCTGTAATAGCATTTAGCAGGTCTCATGTGGCTTGATTATATTGATCTTAGCATTTTTTATAAGTAAAGCACTAATCATTTTACAAATGCAATATAATCAACATATACAGTCCAACCTCAAAAATCCGGACAATTTTTTTCGGCTCATGACGAGAAAAAAAATTAGCTAAATAAATTTTAAACTAGAAAGCTTGAGGCAAGATGAGGAAATTCTAATCATTCTATTGATTTTAAACTACGATTTTTTGTCTTTGTATCATTTTTTAATGTCTCTTTATGTTTTTACATGGAAATGTTGGAATTGACGTCATATGTCTCGATTGGTTGCGCATGCACAAACATCAGAGGCGTTACTAAGGCAACCATTTGTCTTGTGACTCCCGGGTCTGTCCTGAAGACGCCTGCACATGTGTGCTTAATTGCGACATAACTTACCTACACGGTGACATCAGAACTTTGATATCTCTATTGGTTTAAGTAAGATATCTAAAATCCGGAAATTTCCGAAATCCGGACCTTCAAAACCCCTGAGCAGTCCGGATATTCCAGGTTGTACTGTAGTTAATAATAAAACCAAGAAATGTCACTAATTATTCATGATAAATCTGAATTACCTAACTAAAATGTTTAGTTCAGTAAAAAACTGCTTATCAATGGGTTCTTTCAGCAATTTCACAGCAACTGTGATGCCAGAAATATTTGCTCGATAAACAGAGCCATAAGCACCTTCACCTATTTTATGGCCACCTTCTTCTGCCCGTATGTTACAGAAATTTCTGGTGCTCCTGGCAAGATCAGAAAAATTAAATTGTGTCAGTTCACTCAAATCAATCCCTTGCAAATTTTGATTAATTAAGTCCACTGCCTCCGCAGTTTCATTGTTCTGAGCGACTGAGTGCAATACTGTTTCAAGTTTTTCTGATATAGCCTCTTCATCCTCTAAGCTTTCATCTGAAACTGGAAGGAAAAACTTTATATTTTCAAAAATAATCTATTATTTAAACCTGAAAAAACAATTATAGTATATAATAATGGTGGTGTGTAAAAGGAATTTACATGTAAACATACAGATATTAAAAAATGAAAGAATTCTTAAACTATAAAGCAACAATATAAATAGTTTTCTTTTAATGTGAACCATGAAAAAGGGCAATTTTATCTTTATTTTTCTGTCATAGTTTGAATTCAGTCGCTGTAATAGTGTCAGGCACGGGGACATAGGGCGGCGTTCTGTCTGTCATAGTTTGAATGAAATGCTATTATTTTCTTTTTAACATCACATCCTGATTATACAGGAGACTCCGCTTAATGTGATCATTTTGGAACTTAAGAATTTTTATAACATTAACAGATTGATAACAATAACCGAATTAGGTAAAATCAACTATATTTTTACCACATTAAGGGAAAAGAAATAAAAAGGAAAAAAACACTTACCTCAGAGCTAGCTATAATTTTCTTCAAAAATATGAATAAAAAAATTCATTAATTGTTGCTTGACAACAATTAGTCCTTAACAGTTCATTTACATATTGCTTGTACTTTTATTGTTTTTTTTTTTAATTTGTTGAACGATGCTGCTTGCTACGTTTCAAAATGTCAAAGGTTTGCCTCATTTCAGCATTCATTAGAGGGTTTTCTTCAACACATTCATCCCTGTAGGAATCATCAACTTTTATTGCTTAGTCTTGCTCACAAATAGTTTGGCAAATTTCCAAGTGTGTTAGTGTGGCAGCTAGTGGAATGTCCTCATCAATGGACATCCACTCTTCTTACTCTTCCTTTTGTATACCTTCAGGAGGTTCAATGAAAATAACTGACGGTCGTGTCCCAGACTGCTAAATGGACGGCCTTCAAAGAGAGATAATAAAAAATAAACCCCGAAATTCTTGGAATGTGTGGGGGAAAGTAGCCCCCAGATGTTTCCTTACAAGTTGAGCGAGAAATTCTACTAACGTCAATCGTTAATGTTGGTTGAAAATGAGGGATCGGTCAATTCTCTACTTGAAAACTGATAACATTAAATGATGTACTGATCACACTAAATGAATAATTTCGTGTACATTTGAACACAATGGTTCAGGACCAGAGGTTTTTGATAATATAAAGCGAATGATAACATTAACCGCGATCACATCAAGCAGAGTCTACTGTAATAGAGTTTCACCATGGTTAATCACAGTTCAAATTAACAGTACAAGAAAACCTATGTAGGATGCCAGCTGATTAGTTCTGAATATGATTATTTAAAAGTAATCAACACTTTGGAACACAGTACATTTTTAAAACACCAATAATGTATATACATGTTATTTCAAAATTTGTGGTAGTTACATCAGGAGGTGACACAACACAACTATAAATGCACAAATCACTATACAATGTACGCTCAGAACTCAATCTATGAACAGTGTTGCAGTCGCAAAATAAGCAGTGCCAAAATACTCTAACCTGGGTGACAAAAATCACGCTCTTCCAAGGATGTTTCCACAATTTTTTCTTATTTATTTTTCGTAAAATATATAGTGCCAGAATTGCATTCTGGTGCATTCCAACTCCACTACACCCCGTCTATGAAGCATTGAATTTTTTTCCGGTTGCCATAAGGGCATCAGGTACGGGGTGGCGTTCTGTCTATGAAGTGCTTTCTAGTAATCTGTCCCATGTTATCTTATGAAGATGATAACTGGAGTAATTTTGATTGGATTTGAACCAGCAAGTAATATGTTGTAGAGAGGGTGAAAACCTCAGCTGCATATGTAGATGGACCATCCAGCTGAAAGGGGTGGAAACCAATAGGGGCTTGGAATTTTTCTTTCCACATAACTCCCTTTCTTTTGACAACAGAAAGATAATTAAAATTGAATGAATTATTGCCTCATAATAATGAACAACTTTTGTAATAAAAGTTTTTCAATAGCTACATTTGCTTAGAAGTTGGGGGAGGGGGGTCTGAATAGTGATTTTCAAAAATTGTTTTGTGTCTGTTCTTTCTATAGCTTTAAAACAAGTAGAAATACATATTATGACTTGCATCAGCAAAACAGCCAATTCTATAGCTCTCCATATACTTTCAAACTGAATTATCAGTGACCAAAATTTTCACCGAACTATGAAGTGGGGTGCTAGCTTAAGTATAATTGTCAGGCCTTGATCAAAATTAGGAAGTTATCTCAAAGTAGTACTCATGCTTCATGTTACTTCAAAATAGGATGTTATACTAGCAAACAAATCCCATCTTTCATTTGCAGATTCATCTAACTATTTCACTAAATACATTGACTATTAAAATTTCATCTGAAATTCCATATGAATGACATCATGGTCATCATTTCAATATCACTACTTTTTTTAAGTTCTAAAACAAATCAATTGGAAATAAATAAAAGAAAAAAATCTTTTTGTATAATCAACGTCTTTGAATTCCAGTTTTGTGAAATAGAAGATTAATACAACAGAAAATTAGAATAAATAGCAGAGTTGTTAGTATAGAACATTGTAGTCAGTTTGGTCAATTTTAGATAAATAAAAATAATACATTTTATTTAAAGATTACAAGTACAGGCAAGTCCATAATAATTTTAGAAATAAGAATATTAATACATATAATGTTTATGTAATATGTTATATAATATGTTACTATGTTATTATGAGCAAATACTACATGCTCTATTGGCATCTAAAGCTTATTTGCTCTCACTCAAAAGTAAGGCTAATTTTTTTCAACAATAAATGTTTTTCACTGCATAATTCGGTGTTTACAGTAATTTTTTTTCTTGATGCATGAATAATAATCATTTAAAACGGTAAACTTTTACTCTACGGTGCCCACTTGCTTCTCGCCAATTTTTCTTGGCGCAATTTCATTTGCTGTCGCCAAACACTGTTTTGGATGCGCAGAGCGCTTTTCATTGCTCGACTGCGCATGCTTCACTTGAAAAGGAGAGATTGAGCATGCAAAGCCTTTGGCATTTCAAGCGTGTACCGGGCAATTTTTTTTAACTTAAAAAAACATCAGCGTCTTCGCTTTCTACAAAGCGGGACACTAGTAGCTTCGCTTATTCATTGAGAAGCGAAAACACATAATAACATAGAGTTCTGAAACTAAAGTGAATGAAAATGTTCAAAAACGGGAAAAGTGTAAAAACTTCACATACCTATTTTAATTGCCCAATTGCTGTTTACACTTAGGACACTGGTATCCACTTGCGATCAATCGCTGATCCACACATCTCGAAAGGAAACCAATGCAATAATCAACAACAGCTGTACGAAGCGCACGTAACGAAATGATAAAATCAGGCAAAAATCAAACCGACAAAACAAATTTGATTGAATTGTTTGAATCGAATGAAACAGATGAACAGACCAATCACATGAAACAGATGAACAGAACAAACCAATCAAAACTAATCATAATATCGCGCTATGCGCAAAACACCGATGAAAAGATCAATTTCCGCTCTTGCGCACATTTCACTCATTAAAATCATCATTGCGCAACCAAAACAAATGTTCTCTACTCTCCATTCTTGGCGGCAAAGAGTTGGCGATCCTAAGAGGAACAAAGTAAGAGGGCACCGTAGAGTAAAATTTAACTAAGAATGAATGGGATGCTTAAAATTACCTGAAATCTTTTAAAAACATAATAATTTTTCGAATACATAAAGAACTTTATGCTTCATATTACGAAATATTGCATAATGTAAATGATAAACAGTCAACTGTGGAATAAACTGCTTACTTAAAATTCAATTGTTATGTTATACCATTTGCAGTTGGCTCAAGGCCTGAGCAACTGCCTGTGGTGCAAAAGTCAGGTGTAGCACCAAAGCAGGTGTAAAGAAAAAAAATGGTTCAATAGACTTGAGAAATAAAGTCATATATTTTTTTAATAAATTTGAATATATTACTTTAGTTTGTGAATAAAACCACTATATAAACTTAAATATAACTACAATTTAAAAATTCTCACTGCAACATTATTAGACATATTTGCAGGGAAAACATGAATACTTCGAAGTAAAAGTTTGTTTAATGCTTAGAATACAGACATTTTAGAACTTAAAAAAATATGATGGTCGGGAGAGAGGTATATTGTTCCCTTGCCCAATTGGTAAACTTACTTTTGGCTGCTCCTGACCACTTGGTTTATAAAGAATTTAAGTAGCTAGTAATTACTACAACAGGTATTCATTTTTACCAACTTATTATTTTTGTCATATTATTGAAAATAATTTTTTCAATTAATATTAAATATTAAAAATAATTACTTTTCAGAAGTTCACTCTGAACAAAGTGTGCAGCTCGTAAGAGATTAGATTCTTTAAGTGCAGATAACAAATCTCCAAGGTTTGGTTGTTTACGTCCATATGTGCTCCAGTGTTCTAAAAAGGCTTCAGCTGGCCTTGGTTCCAAATCTAAAATACTATTAAAAGATATTTACAGTAAATAAATATAACATGACAGAAAAAAACTCTTTATCAAAAGTAAGCACCCATAAAATAGTCAATAGCTAAATAAGGCATATTTAATTATTTATTATTTTGACAAAAAATTCTGATGATATCTTGGATATGAAGCTAGCAGTTTTGAAAATGGTCCAATGATAAGTATAAACCTAAATCGGCACTCACATCTAACCAATTTTCCACAGTTTTAATGAGAAACAGGTTTAACATACTGTAAGTGCTTACAGTATGCGAGTTTATAAAGTGAATATATAGTAGTCTAATATGGACCCAAGATTTAAATAATTGATCAGTTACAAGCGCAATTTTTTAACATTTTCTTACAAATCAATGCAGAGACTGACCTTAGTACTGCCGATCTTAAATCAATACATAAAATTACCTTATTTACTTTCTATTTTATTTGAATTGAAATAATTTATGGTTTATATTGCATTATATCATAAAAGGAAATCCAATCTTATCCTAAAGTACATAACTTTTAAACCTTTTCTACACAGGCGGTACAAATGCTATATAAGCTAATATACTATGTTTGGATTTGTTTATAGGCTGGTACAACTGTTCTACCAGTAAATAATTAGGATTTCACTCTCTCTGTTTAACTAATCTATCTCTGCTGTACCCACTTAACTTTTTTAAGTTCACTACATGTTTCGTTTTGAAAATTACTAAATTTATTTCAAAAATGAGTATTAGGCATATAGCTGATCACAAACACGTAACAGAAAAAAATTTAGCATTTTTTATTTTCAAGAAATTTGTGGTTTCAGAGTGAAATCAATGAATGGTAACGGACTATTTTTCCTCCGAATAAGTTATTATCGAAATGCAATTTAAATTATGTATTTTATTTATAAATATACACAAGTATTCAGGAGATTCAACCTTCATAAAATTCAACATTACTCTCAAGATTCAATATTAAAAAATGACAATTTGTGCAAGAACCTTCATCATTTTGTTTCTCTTAGGTGTTGAAAGCAATTTAGCTCTTGCAATGCCAATATCTTTGTGAATACTAACGGTATTGAACTGAAATTTTTATATAAGTTGCCCTATAAAGCTGGCTCTTAAGTTATGAAAGAAAAATTACAGTATGTTTCGCACATGCACAGTAAACAAATGCTCAGTATGTGGTTTTACTGCGAAACCAATGAATGCGAAAGGGTTAACTGATCATTTTACTCTCCGGTTCTATTCAGTCATCATAGGTGTGATACGTAGTTTTGATTGCTAAAGAGAGAGAAAAAGAAAAATAGTAATTCCACAAGCAGTTGCGGGAAAACTGCACCTTCTGATTACAGTAGAATCCTGAGAATCTGAACCCCAGGAATCCGAAATTTCGGATAACCCAAACATCTTTTTTTAATTTTATGAAAAATCTTTACTGAAAAATGAAGGAGAAATAACAATTACAGATCAGAAACAAAGCTAATATTTATTCCTAACTTAAAAGAAGCATTCGAATTGGTCCTTAAGAATGAATGCATCACCTTAAATTAGTAGAAACAAACTGGGATATCTTATATTTACCCGCAACTTGTTTGCCACGTACCATACGAATCGCCACATGCTCTTTCCATACACCTACACAGAGTCAATATTCTACTGCATTTGGTATATCAAGAGTATTTTACCGAATTCCTCAGAATCTGAACAAAGGTAGCCCCCATTAGTTTAGATTCCCAGGGTTCTACTGAATTTAAAAAGAGGGGAAAGCTACATTTTCTTTCATCAAAATCTCTATTGTAAGAGGAGTTTGAGTTTCTGTCTAACCTGTAATGTAAAGATTAAGCACAAAATAACAAAACTAGTAAAAATAAAAGCAGTATTGATTTGACAAATTCTTTGTATTCACACAGTAATGATTACCAAGCAAGGCTAATCATTTGGAAAATCCTTCAAACATAAGAATATCTCTAGTTTTCAATAATCAAAGCACAAATTCAAATCCTAAGGAATGAAATTTACTATGAAAGGAAAGAAATATGGTTAATTATTCGGTAATTACAGAATTCGAAGCTCACAAATATGGGGCAAGGCAAATGAATAGAAAGTCAGATTTTCAGAGCAAGAATATAACCATACATTACTACTTCTATTAGTAAAAATGCAATTTCACATCAAAACTTCAGACTTTGTTGTTCTGCGACACAACATGGTTGCCAAGCCCATTTCCAATGCAAAGTATTTTAAGTTGGATTTTAAGAATCGAAGCTAAGACAAATTGAATTATTTCATAGCATTCTTTAAGATATAATATCAATAATATTTTTAAAAAATCAAATAGTTTTACTTTTGAATCGACAAAATTTTAATTACTTAATAATGCAAACGATAGGAGGATATATTAGGTACTTAAATGAGAAATTTAAAATATTATTAAAAAAATTAATTAATTTGACTATTACTCAATATCTTCAGCAGTAAACATATCAACATCTTTATTATCAGGATTTCGTAAAACAGCGGCTAAATCTTTCCAGCTGTGATTTACAGTCAAAATCATGGTGAGTTTATTTCTCTCTCGGAGACGGAGATCTCGCACTTTAGTGGATAATTTTAACTCCATTTTGGATGAGTGAACTAATGTTAACAAGGAAGAGATCCTTAAATTGAATTTTCAGTTTATTTTTGTTCAATCTCTTTTAACTGATAAACTTATTTAAAAACTCAATTTCATTCCTCTTTTTAAAAAATATGTTATCTAATAATATTGAGCCAACATTGTTTTCATTCTTTTAGTTTACAGCTCATTTGCAAAGAAAAAAACCGAAACTAAACAATCTTGAACTTGAATTCGTGTTATGGGATTTGAAGCAACAAAGGCTATTATCCCCTACTTCCAATTAGATGTAGTGAACTAAACAATCCCCCTTTTGTTTACTTTTTTTTCTGTCAACAGAAAAATAATTGCAAACCAGTTCAGTTCTATCCTATTACAGCACATTATTCTATCCTATTTGTGCAGAACTTTTCAATGTATGTGCGAGGAATCAAAGAAGAAGACGTAGGAAGAAAAAGAATTTATTATAACCACAAGAAAGCAAACATAAATTTTGCCTTAAAAAAAGAAAGAATCTGCCTAACGGGTCTATTCTGGTACCCCCGGTTGGGTTGGGAGACGTCACTTTTTCCGTACCTAACGAACAGGAAAAGTGACGCCTCCCAACCGGGGGTACCAGAATAGACCCCTAAATTTCTTTATGCAATGCATCTTACATGTGATTGATTTTTCTTTTTTTTTTACAATTCAGAAAAAAACGGTTTATAGGATCTTTTTTGATTTCTAAACCTATAATTAAAAATATTTTCTTAAGTTCTATCAGGTAATAAAACTAAACTACGAATCCTCTAAATTTTCACTGGCTTATTTAAATTCAAAAAAAGTTCAGGTCATGCATCAAAATAAAAAAAAAATGTTATTTTGTTTAGAGTGAAAAAAATTTAATAATTTTTATTTAATCGATATGTCACTTTTTTTAAAAAATTTGACATCGAAAAATCGATTTTCTAACTGTATCGATTTTTTCCAATAAATCGAAAATCGGCACAACCCTATTTCTGGGACGACCTCGTCCTCGAACCTTTCTAGTGCATGCCTTACAAAATATAATTCATTCAATTTAATCTGAATTTTCAAAAGACAATAATCCTAAGCGTAACTAATAATTAAGGCATTGTCTTCCGGGTCTATTCTGGTACCCCCGGTTGGGTTGGTAGACGTCAATTTTCCGCACGTTAACAACGGGAAAAGTGACGTCTCCACCGGGGGTACCAGAATAGACCCCTTCATCTCTTTCTGTGGTGGGGTCCGTCTCACGTATTTGCCAACAATACATGGAACTCAAATATTATAAAGAAAGAAATGAAAGAAACTCCTAAAAGATGAATAGTTTTTCATTTTCTGTAGAGATTATCCTCATAACTGTTATCAATTATTTCGATTTGATGCAAAGAAATGTTAAATATTGAAGTTATGTCCAACTGACTCTGATAATATTCTCGATATCATTTCAATGCCTCGTTATTTTAACGCCAAATCTGGAGCTAAGTTCATTTATAGTAACCTTGTGTTGGCGTACATTTAGTCATAATAAATTTTTCTCGCAAGATGTGTTTTTTTTTTTTCATTGAATTTTCCCTTGAATTTTTGAAAACAGTAAAGGGGCTTATTTTTACGATTTATCTTTTTATTTCCTGACTCTGTAAACTCTCCGAACACACACAACACAGCTGCTTTTATGTCGTTTAATTTCGATCAGCTATATCACCAATTGTGCTATAATTCTAGTTGCCTCTTTGTATTAAATTATCTGCTTATACTTTGAAAATAAAATAAGAATTTTAGTTTATTCAAATAGTGAATTAATTTTAATGACTTCTGACTTTGAATTCAAGATTCATATGAACTACTTAATTTAGATCGTTTATTGCTACGTTTTTTTTTTCTTTTGTGAAAGCTACAATAACCCAGAGAGCAATTTTAGTTTGCAGCAAATTTGCAGCAGTCTTGCTCCGCAAATCTGCAAGCTTGCAACAAATTCGACACGACAAGAGTGCAAGGTTGAAACAAGTTATTGCAAACGAGTTAGTATCACCAAAAGTCGAACTTGCTGCAAGCTTGTTGCGTCAAACTCATTACAAACTATAGCAAAAACAGAGTACGAACACAACCACGGATTCGATCCCGCAACACAACGCTTCCTAGGGGTCTATTCTTGTACCCCCGGTTGGGTTGGGAGACGTCACTTTTCCCGTTGTTAACGTGCGAAAAAGACGTCTCCCAACCCAACTGGGGTACCAGAATAGACCCGCTAAACCTGTTGCCCTAACCATTCAGCCAGCTAGACTCCGAGAGAAGATAGATTGCGCTAACAGATCGCGCATACAATTTATTTTAAACTCTTTTCTTGATTTCATTAATTTTTAAAATTTTGTGTTGAGAATATGATTTGAAATCAAAGGGAGGGCGATTTTCGTTAATAACTACGTTTTGTTAGTAGAATAAATTATCAAACTAGGATTCAAAAGTAATTACTTTAAAAATGGGACAAAATGTAAGTTATTATTTTTCAACAAACATTGACTTTTTTTAGGTTTAATTTTGTTTATAAACGTTAAAATTTCAACATTAAGTAAAAGGCGATATAGTTTTCTTTAAAGTGCGAGTTTAGTAAAAAGATGGAAAATGTTTCAAGTTTTTTTTTATAAAAAAATTAGTTTTTTCACAAATTATCATTGATTTATTGAATTAATAAAAAGAAGGACGGTCTAGGAGATGATATTAAAAATCTGATATTTTTTAAAACAGAGACAGAGAGTATCTCTAAGTGTGCTATCATCTTTACAGCAAACTTGTTTTGCAATCGCGGTGTGAAATTCGTCATGACATCTTCACAGCAAATTTGTTTTGCAAGTGGGTTGGTCGATTATGTTTTGTTACTTTGAAGGAAGTTCTCTGCAAAGTTTCCACATCAAGTTTGTCATGACAAGCTAATATCAAGATGAATCAAATTTGCTGCAAGTCTACATGCTATTTGGGAAACTGATGTTCAATAAATCAGCACTATTGAAGCTAAAAATTTTTAAATCACTCTATTAGGAATGACGGTATTAAATATTATGATACACTGAAGAGCCAAAGAATTATGACCACCTACCCAATAACGCGTTGCGCCTCCTTTGGCCTTCAAAACAGCTGCAATTCGCCTGGGCATAAATGCCCCAAGTTTTTAGTACATGACTGGAGAGAGGTTGTACCAAATGTCTAAGCAGCAGTCACGCAAAGAGGAGATATTCGGACATGATGGTGTTTGAGCTCTGAGCTGCCGCTCCATGACATCCCAAATGTGCTCCATCGGATTAAGATCCGGCGAGTTAGGTGGCCAGGACATTAAGTGGAATTCATCAGTATGCTCCTCGAACCACTCCAACACGATGCGAGCCTTGTGACATGGGGTGTTGTCCTGCTGGAAGATTCCATTTCCAGTTGGGAAGACAAACGCCATGTAAGAGTGCAACTGATCCGCAATGATGTTGAGATTGTTCGCAGCTTCCATGGTCTGTTCTACCACAACTACGGGTCCCAGATCCGCCCATGAGAACGTCCCCAAAGCATAATACAGCCACCACCAGCCTGTGTATGACCTGATGTACAAGAGGGGGAGCAACTGTTCACCTGGCAGACGGCGTACTTTGACACGACCATCGACGTGATGAATGAGAAATCGGGATTCATCCGACCAGGCAACTCTCTTCCACTCATCCATGGTCCAGTCTCGATGTTCCCGGGCCACTGTAGGCGTAGTTGACGATGACGCTTGGTCAACAGAGGCACACGAGTGGGACGTCTGCTGCACAGTCCCATAAACAACAGTGTCCGCTGAACCGAAACACTTGCTTTTGGACCTGCATTGTATTGGGCTGTTAGCTGAGCCACTGTCTGATTTTGCTTTGCCCAGCGGGACAGTCTCCGACGTCCTTTTTCTTTGATGACGCGTGGACGACCAACACCTTGGCGTCTACTGCTGGTGTCACCGTCATTTATCCACTTTGCATGAATACTAACAACGGCAGATCGTGAACCTACCAGTCGTGCAGTTTCGGCGATACTCGTTCTGAGTCTTCGGGCCATTACGATCTGCCCTCTATCAAATTCGCTTAGATCAGCAGCCTTTCCCATCACTCGCAAAAGTAAGTGCAAGAATGATTATTTACCTTCTCCAGCAGCAGTTAAATACCATTCTCACTTAATCACGTGCCCTCCACGTCATCCAGACGAGTTCATTGAAAATGTGGGGAGAGTCATAATGTTTTGGCTCGTCAGTGTAAATTGAGGCGTACCAAATTTTCTTGAACGAACTGCTAGTCCAGCATTGTATACTCTGATGAAAAGATTAATACCATTATATATATATATATATAAGAGGAAAATATGTGGGTGTTTGTTCGTTTTTTGGTTCTTTAAGCACATCCACACCGTTGGATTTACGACGACCAAATTTGGCACAGTGATGTATTAGAACAAGAGGGAGCTAACGCCGTAAAATTATTTAAAAATTCGAATTATATTTTTATTTATTTAATTAAATAACGAAAATTAAGCTATTTTTAGACGTTTTTCACCAATAACTTCTGAAATACTTATGGTTCGAAAATTATTTTTACGTCACCTTAAAAAGCAAAAAAAATATCTTTTTAATGACACCAATTTAATTGTTGTACAATTTTTTTCTCTAACTGTAATTAACGTTTCAAAATTCCTTTTAAACTCATATTGCAACAATGCTTTTATTGTTATAAAATAAAATTCAAACTAATTTATTGTTTCATCAAATCCTTTATTTACGTGTTTTTACCACTGTTAAAGCTAAGAAAATATGGCTTTTTTTTTATCAATGTAGACTTCTTACTTCAGCTGTTATTTCGTAGCATGCACTTAACTTTCGTTTTTATTTCGTAGCTTTTAATATGCACTGAAATATCCAATGACGTTAGTTTAGTTACTACGTGATGTGAGTTTCAGTTTGACTTTATTTATAGTATTAATAGAGAGTGTTTATATTTAGTTTTTATTCCCTTAACTGAGGTTTCAGGTATTCTCTTTGTTCGAGCATTCTTCTTCAGCGAAATTCTTTCGTGTGAGAATTGTTCTCGAGCGATTTTTACTTTCATTATCTGATTTATAAAACATTTTATTTAGAAGTTATCGTGTTCACACAGACAGACACAATTCCAAAATTGTGTTTTTCGGACTCAGGGAGGTCTAAAACGTGGAGATTCGTCAAAATCTCGAGTTCGAATACTTTCTCGTTGTATACTTCGTGTACGAGAAAGTAAAAATCTGATTTGAGAGTTAAGGAGAAAATTGAAATCCTCAACAGGTATGAAAGTTTACCTAAAATGAATCAACGCAACGCTCCGGCGCAGTCGAAAATTCCACAGCCTCTTCTTTGTAAAATTTTGAAAAATCGTGAAGACCTATTGAGAAGAGCCAAAGAAAATGAAAACACCGACTACAAGCGAAACAGATGCGGCCAAGACGAAAAAGTTGAAAAAGTCCTGAAACTTTGGTTACCCTGAGGTAACCAAAGTTTACGTTAACCCTGAGGTAAGTGGGTTTTTTCCCTTTTCCCTTGATGTGATAAAAATATAGTTGATTTTACCCAATTCGGTTATTGTTATCAATCGGTTAATGTTATCAAAATTCTTAAGTCCCGAAGTGATCGCATTAAGCGGAGTCTACTGTATCTAAATTTTTGCAAAATGTCGCTTTAAAAAGTAGTTGTTATATGCAATTTTCATAAGTTAGATAAATTTATTTAATATAATCATCATGAAGAAAAGTGTTCAAAGAAAGGTTTTGATCAGCATAGCCCAGATAGCAAAGAAGGTTGAAGAAAGGTTGCCATTTCACTTTCCATAGGCTGTCCGCGAAAGCATTTCCTCGCAAACCGTTTCGGAAACCATTCCCGCAAAATTGACGTAGGAAAGCTTTCTATGAACCACCTGTCCCATCGTGTGTAGCCCCGTCCAGTATAGTGGTTAGTGCGCTTGTCTTCCAACTCTATGAACGCGGGTTCGATCCCCGGCTCGGAGGAATTTGAAGTTTTGTTACAATCTACAACGAAATCGTACACATAAGTTCAATTAAAAATTAGATTCATCAAATTAATTGAAATTAATAATTAAGCTTTGATGAATTAAGAGTCCTAATTAATTGTCATTCCAGATAACTCTTAAGTTGGACTAAGATGACGTCAGAAGAAGAGGGATAAAAAACGTGTTGGACCCCTCTGTCGGAGGGGGGTGAGGGTTCTATTGTGTCCGCCGTAGGAGGGCTCTTAACAACCTTTTGAAAGGCCTGAAACAAGCTTGTAATAAAAGCTTGGTGAAATCTTACTAAAATATTATAGAAAACCTTGTTTCTTGTTGACTAGCGAACCTTTCCTCTATCTTGCCGAAAGGTTCAACCCTTATTGTGGAAACCTTTGTGACAACCCTTTACCCTTGCCGACGACAAGGTTTCCAAAACCTTTTAGACAAGCTTTCTTTGCTATCTGGGAACTCATTTCAACAAATATTTTAAATTTTATATTAAATTTTCCTTAAGGGGCCCATACTACCTCGCCGTTCCTCTAGCATTTTTTTTGAATAAACAATGAAACGTGTAGTTTAATGAGACTAGGGGGTCTATTCTGGTACCCCCGGTTGGTTGGGAAGACGCCACTTTTTCCGTTGTTAACATTGCGGAAGAGTGACGTCTCCCCAACCGGGGCTACCAAAATAGATCCGTAAATGCTAAACAGTCGATTCCCCGAAATTTATCAGCCTCGAGTAAGGGAAGAGCCACGGAAATTCATTTTGGGGGCCGAAGGAAATATCACAATAAGAGAATTTCTTCAGCATGAATGAAAAAAATATCTTGGTCTGAAAACTTTATTAGAATTAATTAAACTATTATATTCCATTAGTAATCTGATTTTCCTTTGCATTAATAAATGATTCATTTGGTTGTTTTATTTTTCTACTTGTACGTGCAAAGGACCTTATGCACCGTTTGGTTTCGATAGCATAGAAAAACAGCTGTGGAGGAATAAACAAAACGATCGGCCTATAAGCGACTCAGAAATAAAAGCAGTTCTGAGTCAGCTGTTTAAGACTGACCAATGGCTACCGCCGGCAGGTCACGTGTCGGAGGATGTGGCGTCACATGCATAAGGTCCATTGAGGTCTCGAAAAATTATTTGAAAAACAAGATAAGAGCAAGTAAATTTTTTTAAGCATTGCAAGTGGAAAAGAGTTAACAAAAAAAGCTCTTGATTGGATTGGAAAGAAAAAAAGCAAATGCAATACCGATTTGAATCCGATAGTTTAGTAACGTTCCGATTTGGAGCAACACAAGGGCTATTTTGGGACGGACCTCGTAATTTTGAACCTCGGTCAGATGACGAAGACGACACCTCAGCTGGCACCCGCTCTCCAAACTTCCGCACCACACCAGCGGGAGGGCACTTGACCCCCTACGTATGATTTAGCGTGCAACAGTCCCACATACATAGCGAATTTTTAATGGAATCCGGTTTCGAACCTGGGGCCCTCCGGCCCCAAGGCCGAAGACCTTACCACTAGGCCAACGCGGCCTCATTTGAATCCGAAGTTTTTTGCTTTTGGAATCCGTCAAAGGGTTGACTGTCTGTCGGTCTGTATAATTTACTATTGAAACCAATCCGTTACCTCCACGCGCATGCGTACAGAACAATCGTCTGTGCTCCCGAAAGGAGCGAACTACGTTAGCTTGTCCTTGAGACGGCAAGAGTGAAACGTAGCAGTGTGCGATAGATGCGTTGTAATCGGTACGCATCTCTTTGAATTCTTTACCTAGATATTTTTCCATCACTATAATGAAAAACCTTCTGATAGTCATTGGATTCTGGATAACAGTAGGTTTGAATTTTTTTAGCCACGCGGGGGAAGGAGAAACGGCACCTTTTGGGGGAAGTATACGAGAAAGTTTAGGGGAGAACACTCCCGCTGGTTTTTTCTAATGTTCATCACTGGGAGGGGGGGGGTCAAAAGGGGGTACCGATTGGAAACACTGATGCAACGAATACGCGAACCAATCATGCGTTTCCTTTTTTCAAACTTTTACTTTCGCAAGTGAAGTTTATGACTGACTGTCATGAGTCATACACAGGTACAGAGATACGATAGAAAATCAGTTAGCCAACGTCTACTTCAAAACATTTTTAAATTAGGACTGCGTTCCTCTCATTGGGGTCTCAGAAGGAATTTGATTCACACACCAAAACGCCACAGAAAACTTTGTATGGGAGATCCTCTATATCTCGGTAACTACACATGTTAGAAACATAACTAATGTCTTATTTTAGAGACAAAGGGTAACAACAGAAGTTACACAAAAATAATAAAAATTGGAAATGAGTCACGCGAGTAAAGTAATCCTACGCCTTTAACATCAACGGCTGTTTGAAAAAGACAGCCTCCCGTCATTTTTTTAAAAATATAAGTTCGACATTACATATCTATACTTTAATTTTTAAATATTTTTGATTGTCTGTTCTCACTTTTATGTTATAAAAAATCAGTCTATGAAATTAAATGTATGGGTCATTTAAAAAGCCATCATGGGTCAGTGACTGACCCGCGGGTTATAGGTTCGCCACGCATATTTACGGATCCTACTATGGTTTGGATTGAGCTCGCTTTTTATTGGCTCTCAGCGTCACGTGACTTCGCTTGCTTCAGAATGATTTCATAGGAACGCGCTTAGTTTAGATTTCGAATTTTGTCTTAGTTATATATTGCATCAAGGAAAAACTAAAATTATCTTTTAATTACGACTAGCAGTAGGCGCACGGCGTTGCCCGTGGAATCAAGACTTCAACAAAATGAAAAAAAATAAAATAAAAAAAAATCACCCACAATGACACGAAAAAATTACATTATTGATTTTTCCGCGATAATGACATGTAGAAAATGTAGAATGTAGAAAAACAGTACAGAGTGCGTTAATCCAAAACAATATAAAAAATTGCAACGTGAAAATCATTATTATACAGCAATGGTGTACGCGCACGGCGTTGCCCGTGGAATCAGGACTTCAAAAAAAATAAAAAAAAAAAAAAAAAATCCGCCCACAATGACATGAAAAAGTTTTGGAAACAAAATCAAAACAAAAGATCAGTAGCGAATCCAGGATTCGGGTCGGGGCCGGGGGGGGCTGAGGTCATAAAAATTTTGTATCGTAGTGACGAATGTCAAACCTCATGGCTTATGTAAACCAAAACACCTTAACTTTACAGGCTTTCCTCTCCTGACAATAAGAATAATAAAGAACACTACAATACTTTAATTTAATAAAAAATAGCATGAAATAGCTGGCCAAAAAATGTTTTCGACCGCGCCAACGCTACGAGTACAAGTGGAATGACTAGAAAAGTAGGAAAATTTTCGAGCCTGTCAAGTCAGAAAGCAATGTTGTCACGATTTTCCTACTATTCTTTTAAAATGAAAAATAAGATCAAACAGTTGAAGTGATTTTAAATTAAATCAAGAATTTTGGTTCAGCTCTGCGGGGGGGGGGGGCTGCAGCCCGATAGCCCCTCCCCTGGATTCGCCACTGCAAAATATACACATTATTGATTTCCCCGCTTATTTTTCTTCGCGATAATCGGGGAAGGGAATAAATCACGGCTGTTTTTTTCCCGCCAGATGGCGTAGCGAAGGAGAAAAAGTGCGAAAAGGCGTGCTCCTTCACTTTCGGCATTCGAGAAAAATTCTCTGATCCCATGAAGAAAAATATTAATCTGAAAATCGAAGAAATAAAATATTTTAACCGTTCTTGTTTTAAATCAGAGAAAAATAATTGATTTACTACCATAAAAATTTTGAAAATGATAACTTTATTAGAAAATCGGATGCCAGAGTTTTAAGAATCCCGGAAAATTTTATTTTTGAAAAGTGACTATTTTTAAAAAATTTCTCAGAATTCACTAAATGACTTAGAAATTCAAAACCAACTTCATTAGAACGAAAATCGCGTGCTCTTTCCTATGGTGTGTCTATTTTTTTCGTACAATTATCCAAAATCATGCTATTGAGAAATTAGTGCGAAAAATCATCCAAAACAACACAAAACATTAAATAAAAAATTTTCTAGATTAAATTTTAAAATTTCGGCTTGGAGGTGCTTTCAGTCCCCATTACGACTACCTGTGTGCCAAATTTCATGGCTGTAAGTGCGATAGATTCGTCTGGACATCACACACACACACAAACATTGCCTTTTATAAGTATAGATGCGACATCTATCATTCAATTGACTCCGGATGCTAGGCTGGGGTAGCTCGACGTGGTTACTATTTTAAAGAATGTCTAGAAAATGTGTGCAATTCAAACATTTCATACTTTGTTGTTAACCAATTTCCGAATATAATTAACATTCTTAATCCATTGTTGAAAATGTTTATATCTGTAGTAAACTCAGCAGTAAAAGAAAGACTATCATATGTATAACAGAAGGTTGAAGGTAGGCAATGTTTATGGAAGATAATCAAAACCAGTGGCGGACTGGGTCTGAAAAGAGTGGTTGCCACGAGACAATGTGGGCCCTATCACATCTACGTTACCATCTCAAATATATTTTTTGATGTTATTTATTACAAATATAATAAATTAAAATCAATAAGTTAATATAATCTATTCCTAATCTAAAACTCTATTATATATTTTACTAAATACAGTATACACGTATTATTGAAAGTAATAAATAGCAAATATAAATGTAATTTTATGATTAAATATTAAATAATTTTGGTGGTTGTATAGCATACTGTAATTTTGGAACTATACTGTTATATTGAGAATATTTTAACGAAACTGAAAATAAAGTGCAAACTAATTACCAATTTAAAATTTTTTAAAAGAATAATTCTAACTGTCAAAGATTAACAACTCAAATGTACCGAAGTGTATTACATTTGGTCCACTTCATTAATG
>BGPR01026399.1:0-20009 GCA_013235015.1 Araneus ventricosus | reverse complement strand
CAATTTTTGGTTGCTCAAGCCGGGATTATTTCCCATGCAACCCGTTTTTCTACAAATTTTGGCGGCTCAGGCCGTGATAACAATTCTTCCTACATTTTATTATACGAAATGTGTGGAAGACGTGACCTCTGTACATTATCTGTTTCTGGAATGTCTCATCGTCACCACAGACTGTAGCAGTTTCTAAGTTTTGCAATTTTGCTTCTGCGTTATTTAATAATTCTTCAAGGAAATTGCTATAGATAGCAGAACCAGTCGTACTCGGTTATCCTAACCAGGTTTGAAATGTTGCTTCTGTTGAGCCAAAAAGAAAATTAATTTTCGTGCATGACCTCAATTTAGACATGTTTGAAAAATAGGGTGTTATTGAAGCACTATCATTCGAATGCCATATTAGATAAAATTAAAACTTGAAAATAAACCCGCGTTTCATTTTGCACAGATTTCTCTGCAAGGAAATTCGAAGTTCCCGAAGATGACAACCAAGAGCTCAACGTCGATGGGGATGACAGCGCCACCTATGGACAACCACAGTATCCTTTGCTAAAACAAATGACAATGACTTCTGTATTTTTAGTATTTTATGGTCTTAATGTGCTTAAATAGGGGAAAAAACTTTATTTTTGTTGCATTTCCCTTAACCTGAGTCACTAGTTATACAGAAGCTGATGTCATAACGTGTTCTACGGAAGATAACGCCGACAACAAAGAACAGATACGAAGACTGCAATCCAAGTAAGTTGCAGCAGCTGAATTTATTGAAATATTTTTTGAACTTAAAATCAAATACAGTGGAGTCTCCCTATAACGAAATCGCTTGGTTCCAATGGAAAAATTCGTTATAGAGAAAATTTCGTTATACGGAGATTAGAGCGTTTTCAGTTATTTAAGTAAATGTTCCAAACTTTTAAATTGGCGCGATAAGTTCAAATGTATTTAATTATGATTTTCAACTGAAAATGAAGTAATATATATTATAAATTTGTTAAAATTATACTAATTTTTATTGTATAAATAAAATGCTCAAAAGATATGACAATTCACTAATTTAGAGAATAATATGTACTAGTATGTACTTACATTTATTTTACTTGAAAAATTCCGTTATTTTACATTGCTTTGCATTTCGTGATGTTAAATTTTCACATTTTAAGAGTGAGTGGTCCCAGAAACAGGCACGTGTGAGCGAATTGGTTGCACAGAAATTATCAACTTTCTTCAAAAATGACAAAAATCGAAAAGATAAACCTCTGAAAAAATCCGTTATATGGAGACACCACTTCGTTATATGGAGAGTATTTTGAATGTTATTTAACGTTCCGATTAAAAATTTCGTTATAAGGAGAAATTCGCTGTAGAGAGACTTCGTTGTAGGGAGACTCTACTGTATAATGTTTTTGTATTATTTTCTTTTCCTTGGGTTACTTTTGGCTAAATTTTAATGCTAGAATAAGAAATTACAAATGAAATAGATAATTTTTCACTAGACTTTACTAGTCACATTCGTTAGTGGAAACGCATTTGAGTCTCGGTTGATGTTATACAAACGAGGTTTGCTTGTGTTAGATAAGGTTTGATTCATTTGAACATTCGCACGTGGAAGCGCATTTGAGTCTCGGTTAATGGAATACAAACGAGGTTTGGTTGTGTTAGATAAGTAAAACGCCAGAGAAAGAAGAGAGAACACTTCTTGCGTAAATTAAATATCCTGTACCAAAGATTAAATTAAATATTTCGCGATATGCTGCATTTCAAGATAAGTTAATAATTAATAAGCCAACCATTTAGGTCTATCACTATAAAGTAAAACAGCATTAAAATGAATATATCTGCTATCGAAACAATTACATTTATTTGAAAAAGTTGGTGATGGTAATTTGCTTTTCTGCATATCGGTATTTTCACGCATTCACAGTGGCGGCTCGTCCATTAGGGCTGCACAGTTGCAGCCCCTGAAATTATTTTTTAAACTTGTATTTTTCGTTTATAATCTTATTTGCTTACTTTTCCCTCTCTCAGAGTTCAGTGACTTACGAAAAAGCAAAAAAAGTAATAAAAAATTGAAAAAAAAGCATAAAATGAATCCAAACGAAGAGAGAAGCAGGTCTGAGCTGCAAAGTAATCCCCCCCACCCCGATATCCTTTCACTCAGCAGAAAATCCGGAGAGGAAAAAAGCAACGCTTTCTGCCTTTACCTCAAACGGGCTATGGGCTGCAAGGCAACACAGCTCTGGCTGGCACGGAGCCAACTGAACGAGAAAAAGATGCTCTTTTTTATATATTGTTCTTTTTTCCTCGCTCTCACACAAGTTGCAATCTCTTTGGCTGTTTATGGATCTTGATTTCGGTTTGTGTTGCGTCGACAGAAACACATTTGATGGATTGATTATTTGCTTTCTCTTGATAGAAGGCTAGATTTTTTTGAAGAAGATATTTATTTTTGGAAGAGCTTTATCGAGTAAAGTGGGCGAAGACGGAAGTGTGCTATGTGGAGCCCTGACTTTTTTTTCGTCAGCAGAATCGTCACATCAGCATCCACTTAACTTTCTGTTAGTAAAACTAGTAGTAAATGTCATATTCTGGTTATTTAATGTGTTTAAAAAGCAGGAAATTTCACATCTGGCTTTGGAATTAATAAATTTGGCCTACTGAAAGATAAAGTAGCTTTTTAAAAATGATAAATATTATCTTGCAGCCCTCCTCGTTTCTGAGCTCGCGAGCCGCCACTGCGCATTCATAAAAAGCATCACATTCATACGTGAATCTTCCTCTTGCTATTCATTGCGTTTTAAGATTGTTTCAATAACATTTAATCCTCTCAAATGGTTCATTTTTAATATCTCTCGCCTCAATTGGTTGTTTTCCAACGCCCTTTTCTTCACCCCCAAAATGCAATGGAATATCCCGTTCCCATAACGACCGCCACCGACATATTTGGTGTCTGGGGTTTTTCTCGTGGCGGTAGGGACCGTATTTTTCATCGTTTTCAAGTTTGACTATTTCGTGTCCGCCTGACATCCCTACATATAGAGAAACAAACAACCACCTAACGATACTGAAAACCGCAGAGGATACTGTCCTACCGCCAGGAGAAAAACCCTGAACAGGGTTGCCACAAGTAGACGAGTCGAAGACAGGAGGGAAACGGGTATAAAATCAACCGCAACATTTGGCAAACTAAACGCACTTTGTCAGGTGAAGAATTCGTTTTCGAACGAAGTACAAGCGAAGGGAAACTTCCGGCGATTCTATATGCTCCAAATGAAATAACGCCCTTTTCTCCACCCCGAAAATGCAATGGAATATCCCGTTTCCATAACGACCGCCACCGGCATATTTGGTGTCTGGGGTTTTTCTTGTGGCAGTAGGACCGTATTTTTGATTAATGTGTGCTAATTAATACAATCCTGATTCCGGGTAAAAAGGAATGTCGGATAAAGAGACTCTAGTTTTTTTTGTATGTTATTCTGTTTGTTTCTTTTCATATTGATAATATTTCTGTTATTGAAGTTGATTCATTTTTTTCGCAGCGACTCCAGTTATCAAAGACTCTCCGATTCTAGTCAATGGACAGTGAATGGAGGTAAGCTACTTCTGCATTATTATTTCGGCACTTTTATTATTATTTCGGCACTTTATAAATTAGATACATTTTTCTCTTTTATTTTCCAAACATCAAAAGTGGATGCGTATTCAATAGAGTAATGCATAATTTATTAATTATGCATTAATAAATGAGCAAGAAATCACTTTACACGGTTTCTTTCAGTATCTATAATTCTTCTAGCCGCTATTTTTCCCTTAACCGTCACGCCCGTCATATTGACGTGCATCGAATTATCGCAATTTTAGGATTATAAACTAAAATTTAGCCATTAATTAGCTTAATAATTTGGCACAAAAATTACGTAGAATCCATAAGCATCTCAAGTATTCTATACCTTCTTAGATGAATGAAAACGACAGCCCCTTTCCAAAACTGGAGGGGTCATCTTATTAGATAGCAAAGAAAATGACTCTTAAGGGATTCATAAACCAATCTTGCTTAAAACTTAAATTTTGCTTTAGAAATTCAAGCTCTTGAATGCATTTTTCATTCCTTTACTAGAGAAACTGACGATCATTTTTATAGAAAATTGTTTATATGACTTTTCAGTTTATATATTTGAGATGTTTCAGTGATATGTAACGGAAATCTATCAATCATTATGTTTGCAGGTAACAACGGGGAAGGTCAAGAAGTGACGAGTACGTGTGTCAGCAATAACGATGCAAGGTACTATTTCCCATTATTCTGTCTCTAAAATTCAACTCGTGTTTTGTTCGTTATCTATTTTGTGTTATCCTCGGATTGAATGACAGTTGCAATATGCTGTAAAAAACTTTACAATTTTTATGTTAATTTTTTCACATTTTAAAACCTACCTTAATTTCAATATTTTAAATTCTCATGAATGACATTTCTATTTTTAATGCTAATAATAATGCACAGAGAACTGAACTAACCTGATACAATTATTACCTGTTAAATGCCATCATGAAGATACTCGGAGTAAAAGATTAATAAAAACAATAACAAACGTATACAATATGCAATATAGCAATATTTCCACGGGAATGCTCCTCACTTAATAAAGCAATAATGGCGTTCATTCCACATTATCTTTTTTCGTTTAGAACAGGGTTCTCAACCTTATTCCCTCGCATACCCCTTATTTAATTTTATATTTTCTCGGGTACCCCTTATTGTCATATCCCTCCCACACTAACCAACCATCTATGCAAAGGAGTTTTATCAATAATGTCAAGGACTTAAGCTCAGGATTCAAAATGACTCGAATTAATAAACATTTGCAGGATTATTTTATTTCACATTTTATTCTGCTTTATTACAGTAGAATTATCTGAACACCGAAACACAAATGAAGCCAGTATTGCACACTTGCACAATTCTATAAGGATACCTAAAAATTACACTTCCTTTTGCTTTCTTTTCCCCCTTACTTTGAGGGTAGGCTTTTAGGACTTGCACAATCTTCACTTTTACTTTTCATACGAACTTGGGAAAACAAATTCTGAAACATTTTTAATCTCATACTTTCTTGTGTCCGCCATTACCGACTTTCAGTGCACGTACCCCCAACTGGTCCTTCGTGTACCCCCAGGGGTACGCGTACCACAGGTTGGGAACCTCTGGTTTAGAATATTCACTTTAAGGATCGTTCTTGTCCAAGATGTTTTACTTGTTAAAATATTTTCACAACAGCTTTGTAGAATTGAACATAGGGTTTGGTGATGTGAAACGATTTTTGTCAAAGGGCAATGAATTCACAATGTACCTGAAAAGTGACTCCAGCTGAAGGAAAACCTTCTCGCCAGCTTTTCATACTTCGACGTGTTGATTTGAAAACGCTGCAAAGAAAGGCTTACTTCTAATGTATATTCGTTTCATCATAAGAGATTTCTTCTTGGTGGCTTTAAAAATCCGAATAAAAGATTATTTGCTCTTGTGGACTATCCTCATTGGTCTTTGTTTGGGGAATTCGGGCTATGAGAAGCTTTGTTCAGCATAATGCTTTCTTCTTACAGAAAATTTCCCAAATATTTTTTTGAATCCATTTCGAAAAGTTCTTCGCCTTTGAAAAAGTGGACTAGAATGGATTCCTTGTTTTGTTTTTTGCTTTTAGTTATTTTCGATTCACTCTGGGATTATTTTTATTACCTTCTTTATTTACTTTTAGCTATCTGTATGATTTTAATTTCTATTGTTCTCTGTTTTTTGTTTAACTGCTGCAATTGCGCGCTTCTTTAACTTTGTCTTAATTTTATCTATTTTCTTAAAAATATTTTTGATCTTTTAATTTTATTTTATGCTAATTAATAAATATTTTTAGTTCTAGTTTTAAATATAAATTCGGCTTCCTTTTACAGATTTGTTCCATTTTTTCTTGTTGATTGTTTGTATGCTCTAAGTAATATCAAGTTAACCTATCAAAAGTGCAGATACATGATTTTAGGTTCGTTTTTGGTTCGTATTTTATTTCTATCCACTGGTTACCTTGGTTTAAGAAAATTTGCCCAGAAGTTTCTATTTCTTCTACTCAGTGGAAAAGTTGGGGTAAATAATAAAAGGGACAAGATAATTTGTTACACATCACAAATACGATTGCACACATTTCACGTTCGTACCGCCCCGGCCACAAAATTGGCGATATCACAATTCCTCCCTTTGCTACGCTTCTCCATCCATTAGGAAAACTTTCTTCCTTATTTCTTAATTCATCGTTTAAATTATCATAAAAACGATTTTCGGTTGAAATCTAGAAGTTGGTACACATACTTAAAATAACGCCAAGTCGCCAAAGCTAATGCAAGTATTACCTGCATTTAGCTTTGGCGACTTGGCATTAATGAAGTGCAGCGGTCAACGTCTGGCTTTGGCGATTTGGCTGCGTTTTAAGGGTGTGTACCAACTTCTAGATTTCAACCCTATTTTCTTCGTCTCATAAAAACGAATGTTCAAGAATTTCGTGGAAATTAAATCTGATTTCTTCGTAATTTCAGCAGCGAGTGCATCTCTCCCTCAGACAAAGGCTCTAAACCGAACAAGGAAGCCAATGGCGACAATCCCAAAGATCAAATCGAAGACGGAATCAAGTGTTTAATCTGTATGGTGAGTGAAATCGATTTTATTAATTTGAATGTCACAAAAACTATTTTTAAACCGTAGAATCAGCAATGAAATACGAAATTAGTTGAATATCATGGATTTTCCTCCTGGTGGAAATCTCGACTCCGTAGCCGTGTTACTGCGAGTTCGAGAGCTAAATCCACCAAAGATCTGTCTTATTTTATGTTTCCTATGCGTTAATGTGCTGTGGAGTTTGAAGAGTATGGGGTGATTACTAAAAAATATCCGCTAATTTTATGTTTGGCGTGTTTCTGATTTTTGGTAATTTTTTTATAAGTTTATTTACTTTGGTTGTTTACGATAAGATTTTGGTTGAAATCTAGAAGTTGGTACGGACTTTTAAAATGCCGCCAAATTGCCAAAGCAGTAACATGATCGCTACATTGACGCCAAGTCGCCCAACCAAATAAAAATAATACTTTCATTAGCTTTGGCGACTTGGCACCATTTTAAGAGTACCAACTTCTAGATTTCAATCAGACTTTGGAAGCCTGTTTTTTCGTTGCCAAAAGGAATTAAAACTACATCTATTTCTGTTCGTTTTATCATTTCCTTTGCTTAGATGTATTTCTGATATAATTTTAAAAATTTCTTACAAATTTGAAACAGACATGTACGGAGTCTCAATGTCTCCTCTGAAAAGAATCTCCCTTTAAATTAAAGAGTCTTTTATTATTGCAAACTGATAGAAAGAGTGTTTTTGTTAGAGAGAAAAGAGATTAGGTTGAAATCTAGAAGTTGGTACACACTCTTAAAACGTCGCCAAAGCAATAATTTGATCTCTACACTTCGTTGACGCCAATTCGCCAAAGGTAATGAAAGTAATACCTGCATTAGTTTTGGCGACATGGCACCATTTTAAGAGTGTGTACCAACTTCTAGATATCAACCTTAGATTAATCTTCTGAGTGCATTATCGGATTTCGTGTATCCTTGCGCACGCTATCCATACTTTTCAAATTCTGCTCTTTGGCATGATCAGCATACGGCAAGGCAAGTTGCTCATCTATCCAATTCAAAGCAAACACGCTAAACGGTTGCGAATTTACTTCCAAGTACTCTTTGAAATATAATTCTGGTTGCAAATTCCTTCTCCATTCGGGCCACCTTGCGTGAAGTCTTTCATTCGCAGAGTCTGTGAGAGGATGGAAATAACGAGGAACGCATGAAAGGCTCTTGTTGTCCAAATCGGAAGTGATCAGATCTCGCCAAAGGGTCGCCGAGTTCTTTTTCAATTGCACGCAATCGGTATGTCTGGCTGGAATTCGCCTTTGCAAGTAATGGACGACCCTTTCTGGAATGTAACGCGGGAAGAAAGGTCCCATATAAGCATCTGCTGAAGTGCGAGCCCCTTGAAATTCTGAAGCGCATGTTGGCCCCCTGTTGATGTAACGTGGTACAGGATCCGCTACCCCACAAATCCGACCCCTTTGCACGCAACGAGTAGGTTCTTCAAGATGCGCCAAAGCTTTTGGCAAAGGGACGCCAGCTCCAAGACTTCTTTTTGTTCTTCCTATTTCAGACTTTTTTGGCGTCCAATCTTGGCGAAGTCCTTTCAGCCGTAGTCCTTCGTAGTCGGCTGGCAGAAACGGAAGCCAAAGATTTTTACGATATTCATCGTCATTGCGAACGAGTCCGTGTACACGCTTGTATCTTATTATTTCTTCTAAAAAATGGTTGTAACTTAGCGGCATCTGGGTGTGCTAATTTAAACAAATCTATCTGAAATAAATTTTGATGTTTACAAAGCGAAACGACTGTCAGGTTTTGGTAGAAAATTGTTGCCAGCATTTTACACATAATTATTCACGTACTAAATAAGGAAAAAATATTTTTAACAATCTTAAAATATTATCAAATATATTGTAACAAAATTGTCTTGTGGGTGTGCGTGAATGCAATCCAATAAGCAGGATTTAAAAAAATAAAGCTCTTTATTTTACAAATATTCTAGGAAAAGAAACGTAGCACAAGTATTAAAACAGCACTTGTAAAACTTCACAGCAGAGATTACCAATAAATCTCAACACAACGCTCAAGGGTTTCTTGTTAACTCACCAGCTTGCTTGCTGATCAAAATCCAACTGACTCTTCTTGGCTTGAGAGCTTGTCTTTATACTATTCAACAGGAAGTGACTTCATTACTTAGGAAGTGACGTAATCTCTGAAACCAGTAGAAATAGGTTGAAAGTTCGAGATCTTTCTAGAAAATTCCTTTTGTCGCCAACTTTGCCACCAAGTCTCCAAATTTATCGCCAACTCGCCAAGTTTGTCGCCGAGATTAGCATCTCAGGGAAACGACTTTATAGCTTTGTAACAATATTTAAAACTTGGTGCTTAAACTTGATAATCGATAGACAATTAAGATGCAAAGTGAATTCAATTTTTGGGCAATAAGTTAAATAATTAATTTGAAGTCAATTTTTGGGAATGCATGTAGTTAAAAATGTTTGTTGATTCCAGTCTTTATTAGTATTTAAAAAGTTTTACCTGCAGTTTATTTATGACTTCATATAAATATATTTTAGTTACAAATATTGTATTTGTACCAGTTGTGTTTCTTTTTTATTAATTTTAAAGGAAAAAGAAATCTGCCTTGTTTTCCTTGGTTTTGCTTAGATTAGTGATACATAATTTTTAAGAATATTTCTACAATGAAGCTTCGGAAAATTATGATATTAACTTAAAAGAAAATTTATTTTAGATGACTGAAAACTTTTTAACGAAGTAGTTTTCTTTTAACGATAGTGTATCATATGTGTTATCTGTTATGTTATAAGCTGACGTTCAACACAAATATCACGTTGTAATGAAAACACTTTAAAACATTTAGATTTTGAGAAATTTCCAAGAAAATAAATTACCAAATTGAGAGTTTGAAAGTCGTTTATAACTTTTTCTCGTTCGTGGATCGCATGGGTTATTGTTTTGTTTTAAATAAATTTTGAATTTTGAACCTTTATCAAACTCCCTTCGTCTCAATCTGTTGGCACGTTACATGTAAGAATGTTGTTAAAACCTTGGTAGTTTCTGTCTTGGCAATCTTAACTATTACGCTGTCTTCTTGCCTCATGGAAAAATTATAGAATTATTGATTCCAAAGCAAACTAAGGAAACTGAACATTTTTTGCACCTGATATTTTTGATTCGTATCGCATCGATAAGACTTCATGTAACACGCGGTTCTCGCCAAACACCGAAACTTCTCGCCAACCATCCCAAAACTCGCCAACACGTGCTGTTCGGAAACAACAGCCATGTTCTAATACTTGGGGAGAAAACGCCGATCAAATTCAACTTTGCAGTAATCGTACCGTGTTCTTAAGTCGGCAGCCTTTGCATGTAAAGTGCATACAGTTGTAAAAAATATTCAACATCCCTGTACTTAGAACATAGAATTTTCAAAGTTCTTACAATATTATTTGACAACGGCAAGCTATATCAAGAATCATCTCCAAAAATAGCATTTTTTAGAAACGCTGTTTTTGTAAGCATCGCGAAAATACTTTCTTTCCTGAATTTTACCAAAATTGTTTTATTATGCATTATAAAACGGTTTGTGGGTGCACATGAACTTGGAATTATTTTAGTTCTGTATAACAAATTGCACTCTACTTAGGAACAGTTTATGATAGTGAATCCTCGAAATCCAGGAACAGCTTTAGGTACGGGTTAATCTCATAGTGATGATTCTGGAATGACTTCTTACCCTCTAACCGAACATGCGATCGCAAGTCGCCAAAACAAGACGCACAATGCCTATATTGAAGTGTGAAAATAGTCGCCGAAACAAAGTACGCCAATGGGGTCGCGCGAGTTAGTTGAAAAAAGTCTCCAAAAAAATACGCAATGGATTCTATATTGAAGCCGTTGAAAATGATCACCGGAACAAAATATTGCCAATGGGTCCATTGAAGCTGTTGGGTCGCCGAAATAAAATTATCGCCAGTGATGCTTTATCAGAGCTGTACGAAATCCATTAAATTGTCTGTTATGACAAGAGGAACTTATAAGCCTCAAAATACTGTGTCCCCCCATTGAAAACGGACGGCCAATTTTAGAAATTTTTCATCAAATGGTGAATGAAGGTTGTTTAAATATAATGCCCAAGGATTCGGGGATATAATTTCCACTAACAAACTAAATTCTTCAAAAAACTAAATCGAATCGGCGATTGTATAATACTAATTTAATGTAATTAGCGTAATTGTCTAGGGTGATATTTAAAATCATAATCGCTCTTTATTTCATAATTCATTAGCCGCCTTGGCAACCAGCAATTGCCCGACATATTAAAACCTGCAGCTATAGTTGAAAAGTGGAGAAATAAATTAATGAAATCGGTCGAGTTGTTAAGGCTTAGGGGCTCTGTCAAAGTTTTATTCTGCGATATCTCTCGGAAATGGTGGGGTGGAGGGTGTGACCATTGATACATATATAGGGACACGGATTTCATATGAAAAAAAATTGCTAGACCGGTACAGCGATTGTGGAGGGGACGTCAAGTTTTTCAACATATAGAGAATGTACAGAAAGTATGTTTTTGAAATCTATTCCGAATATGGGGAATAGGTAAACATTGATGTCGTATCGAACATTGATGTCGTATCTAGGAATCATAAACTTCATACGATATAAAAATTGGCGAAATCTGTGCAGTAGTTGGGCTTGGGGTGGGATTCTGCCAAAGTATTCCGTTTAGAGAATGAATAGTGTAATAATGTTTTGAAATTTCTAAAATGGGGAAGGGTGAGAACATGATAAAGTATTTAGGGGCATAGTTTCGTATGAAATAAAATTGCCGAAATCGGTCAAGTGGGTTGGGGCTGAGGGACTCATTTTGGTTCCTGCCAATTTCAGATGTATAGATTACGTAAATATTAAGATCATGGTGTGTTGTTCTTTTTGAGGAACTAAAAGCTGTGTCCCCAAAGTAATATGATCACTTCGGCGAGAGACCTGAGACGTATCTACTTGTGATTCTTCCTCCAACTGGAGTCGCCCTATATTACTACTAGTCAGAAATAATCAACGACTTGCAGATGTTACTCCCATTTATAGGTTGCCGTTGTGCAAAAGGCGCATGTGCGAGTTGGAACCCCTCTTGCGACTATAGTTGACTGTCCTGAAAAGATGTCGCTACACCGACCCAGCCTGGAGTTTCCTGTCAGCACAAAAAATATGCGCCGGATTTTAAGTGCATAGTTGGAAAAGATGTTCTTTGTTAAATATTTTGGAAAATGGATTAAGCGATCTTTTCTTAATATTAAAATGATTACAGTGCATACGTTCTGAGGTAAATTACTGAGAATTTTAATTTATAGAACAATGAAATTGGCATTGATAGAATGTTTTACCGGTGTTAACTTTTTGTTTTATTTAGTTTTAATCGAATTATATGCCTAGAAAAAGTTTTCTCAACTGAAATGGAAGAGAGAAGATTACTAAAACTAATTATATATATTAATTTATTATCCTAAATCAAGGAAAAATGTGAGTTCTATATATATATACAGAAATCCTGTCCTTAATTCTTATGATCTCTAATTTCGTCAAACAGTTCCAAACGGGTTTTAGTTATGTGATGACTTTTCAGCTATTTATTAGAGCCATATTTAGTCTGCAAATCTTTAGTTAAGCAAATTTTTCAAAAATCCATCTTATGTTTGACAAATTGTTGAGGTGGAAGAGTTATTTATATGATGCTTTGAAGTGTGTACTAAAAGAAATAAAAATATTGTTTCAAATATATATTCTTCACCAAGACGACTATGAAAATATGGTATCCATAAAATTTTAACTTTTAAAAAAAATTAATCAAAAAATTTTATTGTTTTTAATTAGCATTTGATTATGTTACTTTTTTTTTTAACATTTTAGCTTTTTAAGAATGACTTTTAATGTTTCAGCATTCAGTTTTTTTATGACTTTTAGCATTTTTTGTTTGGTTTTATCATTTTAAAAATTTGATTTTAATAAAACATACTTGATTTATTTTTATATTTTTTGTCAAATTAATAAAATGTAAAAATGTTAATAAATTATTCACAAAATCTTTCTTACGTGTGTCCAGTAGGTATTAAATTTACTTTTAGAACCATAACCGAAACTAAATATTAATAAATTCATTCAATGCAAGATAATTAATGCATTATTTTCTTGACATGCGTGTAAATATATTGAATGGAATAACTTGGAATTTCTACACTGGGGGTAAAAAAGGCGCTTAAACTGTCAAAATTAAAACAGAAATATCTTTGATAAGTAATCTGTAAATTTGTTACTGTTATACTTGTTAGACACAATTAAAAAATAATAAAATGGAGTGTTATTAAATGTAATTATGCTTTTTGTATCGATTATAGTTGTTTATAGATTTAGTCCTTTGTATAAAACCACCCACTTCCCTGTTGTGTTGTTATATTTGAGCTGTTTTACCCTGCATGCGAAAATACTTTCTGCAGACTTTGTAAAATTTCTGTTATGTACAAAGTAAATAAAGTTGTGTGCTAATTGTATTTCGGTGGTACTTTCATTTTTTATATTTAAGTATGTTTGAAAAGATCTGTATGAAAAAAATCCTCAAACTTTATCATGTAAGGTATAACTGTTTTATATAGGCAGAAACAGTTACGGCAAAATTCATTATTCGCTACACCAAGTTATAACGGCCTACAGGGCAAACCACTGCACCTAAAGCCATCCAGTGTGATGCATAGTCACATATTCGATAGTAGGTGCTCAGTGAAAAAGAGTTCAAGGTTTCAATTATATTTTATTTAATTAGAAACTAATCGAAATGTTGGCGTTTTTCGTCAATTATTTCGAAGCATAATATTGCACAAAAATCATTTTTACGCCATTTTAAAACTTAAAAAATTAGCTTTTCAGTGACGCCAATTCTATTTCCCTGCAAGTTTTCTTAAATTTTAAGAAAATTTTTATAACTCGTTTTAAGGACATTTTTTAAATATAGCTTTTCCTTTATATAACCGCGTGCAACAAAATAACAAGATTGTGAATAATCGATGTGGATATTTTAAGAGCTCTCGTGCAAATGAGGAAAATAATAATAACAATAATTTTTCAATTTATTACTAACTAATGGTTTAACGTGTTGGAAAATATTGGATGCTTTTATTTACCGCTAACCGCCTTCGCCGACCAGCTTGTTCGCCGGAAATAAAATTTCAACTGAATCTCTAATTCATAATTTTATATTCATAGTTTCCTTAACAAAGTAATTTTAGACTTCAAATTGCGATATTTAACCCGCGTTCTTCTCGTAGCCTACCACCTGTTCTGTTCCTTGTCTATTTGAACGTCTCTAATGAAGTCAAGTAACTGTCCTTGTCAAAATATTTATTTGACTTCAACATTGAAATGATGCGGCACATTTTACGTCCAGCAGCATTTTATTTAGCTTAAAACATGCTGATAAAAAGAATTAACACGTGAAAAAGGAAAGAACTATAATTGTTCAGCTTACTGGAATATCTTATATATAAAAGGCAGGTATATGACTCAATCATCACGAATTCTCTTAAACCACTGGGACTTGAAATTTGGCAGGCGGTTGCTTCTTGAGAAGTAGGTGAACACTAAGAAAGGATTTTTCGAAATTTTAATTAGAATTTAAATGATTTAAAAATTACTTTAAATGTTAACGTTTTTACGGAATAACTTCGGATCCTATTATCGCAAAAGAAAACACATTTTTACATTATCTTAAAGATAAAAAATTAGCTTTTCAATGACACCGATTTTATTTCCATGCGACATTTTGTTCAGTTTTAATTAATGCTTCAAAATGTTTTAAAACATGAATGGTAACAATGTTTTCATTGTTGTAAATAAAACTCAAACCATCACATTATTTAAGCAAATCTTTTATTCTTTCTTTCGCTTTTGCAACTGTTACGGTTGTGATAGTATAAATTGTTTTCTTGGGAAATGAACTCCAAAGCGGAATTTTCACTTTAATATTCATTGCATTTCTGAAATATTTTATCGCACCTGCTTCAAAGTAACATTTTTTTAAAGCGTGGCAACAAATATTTGATTTCAGGTTTGTTTTTATTGTGTGTGAGGTAGACTGAAATGATTTTCGTCCTTTCTTCAATCATTTAATCTCATGCTTTCCTGACATTTTAAAATTATGAGGCGTGAAAACGCTTTCATTTTTTTTTTGTATATTGCATGATGGGTAATTTTTTATTCAAACTTTGGTTAGGCTTAAGAGTATAGTACTGCCGCCAAATTTGAATTTCCTCAAGTGATAACTCAACAAATTTGATATTAGAAACTAGAAATTACAGCCTGAAACTAGGGATTACAAAAAGGCAATAGTGTTCGGAAAAACTAACTTTTAAATTTTATTGTCTACCTCCTATACTCCCGGGTCTTTTAGATGTCTACGAATTTTTTGCCGCCTCACTTTTTGTACCCAATAGACCACATGGGCCTCCAGCATGTTCGGCTTTCGCGACCCTATTCAGAGTTAATCATTCTACCGATGAGTGATAGATTAATCGAGTGAAAGTTATTTGAAACTCAGTTTGTGAGTTTCGTTAGCTGGGATGCATCATACAGAATTGTATCGCTGGCATTTTCAAATTTACGTCTTTAAATATTTTATTATCTGTAAAATACAATAAAATATTTAGTTTTTTGTTTATCTTTCCTGAGTTATCGCGGCTGAAACTGCGACAGGTAATGCTATAATTAATATAAAATACAAAAATAAAAACTAATTTAAACGGGCAAATTCGCTGGTCACCGAAGGCGGCTAGTTTCCTAATATACTTATTATCTTGAGGATTCTTTACAGATTTCACAGAATAAATTGATGAAATAAACAAGTAATAAAAAAAAAATTGAAAAAACTGTATTAACATCAAATGTCATCCACTACAAGTTTAAAAAAAATGTATTTGAACTTGAGTAGATGAGTAAAAAGTATTTTATTAACGATTGAAAATTTGAACAAGATATATATATATATAGGGAGAGTGTGAACTAATAGTAGGAATTGAAAAAAGTAGTAAAATCCAGTGGCATACTATCTTTGCTTTCAACAATGGAAATAGATACACGCAATTAAATATGTTTAAACAATGAAAAGTATTGCTGCAAATTATGGCAAAAAACATTTTTAAAAGGTTATTAAAATTAGAGAAAAAAATTGTACGGCAACTTAATTGATATCATTGAGAAGGTAATTTTTTGCACTTTAAGATGGCGTAAAATGATTTTTGTGTTGTAATATTTTCGGAAGTTATTAAGGAAGAAAGCCAAATTTTCTCTTAATTTTTAATTAAAATTTCACAAAAGGGCTCTGAGGTGCACATTCTCACCCTCCAAAGCATGTTTGTGCCAAATTTCGTAGCTCTAGGCCAAGCGGTCTGTCCTGTAGAGAGCCAGCATATGCACACATTCTTCTTAATTGTTAGTAGAGACAATGTTTTTGCTTGGCATTCTTTCCGTAAATTGCGCGATGTGAAAATCGTTGCACACAGAACGCAACAGCTGATGCAATCAAGCCCAAAAGATTACTATGTTATGATATTTCTGACTAGAAGTTCGAATCTCCCTTTTATCGCAATGATTTAGAATTTTCTCATCTTTAAAATGAATTCTTTAAAACGCCGCTTAACTTTTTAAAGTTACAAACTCAGTATTTGTCCTTAAATTCCAATATAAAAGACACTTCAACTTAGAGTCACGAGAATCTTCTCTGTTTATCGAACCCTGTTTTTCGGGACTTGACCCGTTTCAGAAAGTATTTAACTTCGCCGCGTTTTTATTAAATCAGTTTTCAATAGATGGCAGCCTGAGTGCTAATAAAAAAAATTATATATATATATATATTTTTTTTTTTTACTTGAGACTGCATCTTTTTAGCTTTGTTTGTACGCTTGAGAAATTTTATTTTACAAATGTTGAAGGAAATATCTTTATTAAATTTCATCTGTGTTTGACATTATAGAATTTTGTCAAGAAAATTTTTTCTGAAATAAAGCCGAGTATTGTCATTTGATAACAAACTGTTTTTTAGCCATAAACCATACTTAAAACAAAATAGGAATTGTAAAAGTATTTTTCGCTGGTTTTATTCAAGAAATGAAAGTCAGAAAACATTTTAAAATCACTTTTTAAAAAATCTGGCTTTTAAGGGTTAAATGTTATGCGTGTTTCATTGATCTTACGTACAAAAAAAAGGCAGCAGTGCTACTCGGTAACGAATTTATTTTCGGAAAGAAATATCTTTCTTCACCAGTCGCAGAATGTTCGACCCGGAAACGACTGATTATTGTCTTAAATAAATCTGGTACTCAATAATTAAAAATTAAGGTCTCTAATATCAAAATTCGTCATTTTGAATGTAAATTTGTTTTGCTATGCATAATATTTTACTTTATCTGGTATTTTAACATTATTTATTGAACTGCACCAAGCATTAAATTACGTTAAAATCATGAATCAATATTATTATTTATCATAATACTGTTTTGTAAAGTGGCAAAGCTACTGAAAAGAAAAAGTTTTATATGAATTTTTTCACATTGAACACTGCAATTAAATTCTATAGGTACTTCGAAATTTTTTGCAGTAGAGACCGATCGCCCGAACGCATATTTTAAAATATGGCTTTATCACAAAACATCACAGAAAAATTATAATGCTTCATTAATTAATTCTAATTAATGCAGTTCTAATTAAACCAAAATTCATTATTGCATTTTGAGCTGACAGTTGTGCAACATATTACAGCGAATTCGATTTTGCATAGTAAATTGCTTACACTTAAGTGCAGTTTGCAATAAAGAACCGGAAATCTTTCGTGGATTGCAATTCTGGCAGAACCGAAAAAGTGAAGTTTTGAGATTAAACGTGTTTGAAGATTTCGTTGGTATTGAAAAACAGGGATCACGCGCTTAATCGATGGATTAATGAGTAAGCATTACTAAAAGAATTAATAGGAGTTCTGATATGCGCGAAGAATATTTTACAATGTTGGGTACGGTATGACTCAAAATTCGTATTTTTCGATCTGTTCCAGTATTGCAGCCAGTGGGCGGTTTCCAGCTAATAACCGAGTATCACCGAACCGTGTTCCAAATGCGGAACATCTCATTTAGCACTTCGATATTCTTAGAAAATTCCATTATCTGTTCTTTTCTCATAAGCTATTATTCAACTTGATTGCCGTGCCCTCAAATCTTGAGATCGATTTCTTACCCACTTCCAATATCCAGCTACAGCTTTGAAATTTAGCATAATGGTAGGTTTCCGGTGACAATACAATGTTATGCCAAAAAATTGCCATCTATACCTATTTTAAACCTAATAAAATGATATTAAAATTTTAGCCATAGGAATATTTCATTTGTTTTAAAAAATATACACAAAACATAAGGCTTTTCAACTTTTGCGTTCATTTTTTCGCATGAATAAATGTTGATACCTTAAAATTTTTTTTATCTATTTTATTATGACATTATACTCTGCTAAAACTGGCATAAACTGAGCTACATTGTTTTTCCAAAAACCAGCGGGAGTGGCCTCCCCTAAACTTTCTCGTATACTTCTCAAAAATTTGTCATTTCCCCTCCCCCTGCGTGGATAAAAAATTCGAACCTACTGTAACCTAGAATGCAATGACTATCAGAAGGTTTTTCATTGTAGATTATAGCGAATGTAAAATATTTATGTGAAGAATCAAATTCAAAGAGATACGTATGTATTAAAACTTAGCAATATTTATTTTCTAGCAAGCTCAGCTAATGCATGCACAGAGATTAGTTACTTCCTGTACGCAAGTAAAAACTAGGTAAAGAATCAATTTCAAAGAGATGCTTACCGATTTTCCGCTCTTGGACGAATCAAGGACAAACTGACGTAATTCGATCCATAGCTTTCGCATGCACAGAAGATTGCTTCCAGTACGCATGCGCGTGGAGATAGGATTCTTTTCAAAAGTAAATTATACAGACCGACAGACAGTCAACCCTTTGACGGATTTGGCCCAAAATTTTATACGGACCTACATTCACGGCGATAAAACTGTGTACCAAATTTTATCCATCTATCTATTCAAGTTTTTGAGTTATAGTGTTCACATGACAGCGGACATACAAGCAGAGAGACTTCCCTTAGACGGATTTTGTCCAAAATTTGATAGAAACCTACAAATTATGTTTAAAGACCACATACCAAATTTCATCCCCTTAGCTCTAATAGTTTTCGAGTTATCGTGTTCACAGACACACAGACAGACATAATTCCAAAATTGTGTTTTTCAGACTCAGGGAGGTCTAAAACGTGGAGATTCGTCAAAATCTCGAGTTCGAATTTTTTGACGATTACAATACTTTCTGTTTGTATACTTCGTATACGAGAAAGTAAAAAAACTAATTTCAACAAGATACGTAATAAACCCTTAAATTTAATCACCCCGTAAATGAAGGTAAAAGTAAAGACCGCTGCCGGGAAATTGTGGACCCATTCAACTCCCATCCATCACGCGGCTCAGCGTTTAGAAAGAAGCCGGAATGTATAATAACGCGATCATTTAAAAATCGATGCGTTTCCAAAGTGTCGGGCACAGTGCGTCGGCACGCGCCATTACACCCCGCCGCAGAGATGCCTTCGGCCGCCGGCGTGTCAGGAAAGGGTGCTGAATTTTAAACAAGTTATTTCCGGCCTTTTTAGCGGATGATGAATGCGATCTCCAGCGGGAGAGGAGGCTTCGTTCACGGCTGGATACGAACTTTTAAGTTTAAGAAAGAAATTGCAATGCTAATACAGGAAACACCGTTTAACGCGGTTAGGTTTGATTATATTAACATCCCGTTTTGAAGCAACACGAGGGCTATTTTAGGGACCGACCTCGTCATTTCGAACCGCGGTCAGATGACGAGGACAGCGCCTGAGCTGGCACACCCCGCTTCAAACTTCCGCGCCACACCAACGGGAAAACGTTTGGCCATAACGTATGATTTAGGGGTCTATTCTGGTACCCCCGGTTGGGAGTTGGGTTGGATTCCGCACGTTAACAACGGAACCCAACCCAACCGGGGGTACCAGAATAGACCCCTTAGAGTGCAGCGGGCCCCATACACGGCGGATCTTCGGTGGAATCGGGTTTTGGGCCTGGGACCCTCCGGTCCCGGGGTCGGGACCTTACCACTAGGCCACTGCGGCCCCGTTTAACGAGGATACATGTTATATGAAAACAAGAGAGGTGGTGAAAATCGTGGCTCATCACGAGCAATGGCGAATCCAGGGGGTGGCTATCGGGCTGCCGCCCCCCCCC
>BGPR01026398.1:0-13923 GCA_013235015.1 Araneus ventricosus | reverse complement strand
AATTATTTAATTGCAACTTGCCTCCATTTTGAGAGACCTGGACACTGATTAACTATTACACTTATGTTTTTGAAAATTTTTGTAATTTTGTGTTTATGCTATTAATTTACTTGGACGTAATATAAAATAATACTATTTTATTGTAAAGGGAAACAACACCAAAACACAGCAGACAGTGGATTTTGAGTATCGATGAATGTCGACAAGTGTCGTCCTGCTCTGTGTACTGCAGGGGCTGCTTTACGTCAGCCGATTGTCAATCCAACCGTGCGGCTTCGGCTAGGGCGGGGTATACTTTTCTTAGACCTGCGTGTTAGAGAGGTGGGATTGCTACAGAGTGGATAGAGAGGGCCCTGTTAGAGAGTGCATGGACAACGAACCACATGATCGTCGTTTTTGAGTATGGGTCCCCGAGGCAAACAAAAGATTGTTTGAGAGAGGCTACCCCTGCTCCTTTGTCTCCACCTATCCCCAATCTAAAAGACTTTTTGAAAAGGAAGTTGGAAAAAAATGTTTTAACTCCGAAGGGAAGTGCGTTGAAGACTGAAGTGTGCAAATAAATGTTTGGCAATTATGTTTTTTAATGAACTAAATCCGCTTCCCAAGAATGGCCGGTACAAGTTTCTTCAATATCCTCGCCTTGGCTGCTAATTTGGCAATTTGCAAGGAAATTACTTCAGTTTGCAGCTCTTGTGGATGCAAAGTGATAAAACTGAGTGCAGAAATTATAAAAAAGAGTAATGTAAGTAAATTAGAATTTAACATTAATATTTTTAAATATATAAATTTTTAAAGTTGTAATCATATGTGATGCAGATTTAAAATATTTTGTGTAATTCAAATTTCCTTTGTGTAGTGTGCTTTATTGGGTACTTATTGCATTTTATTAATAAACGATTACATATATATTGTAATTTTTAAACATAACAATCGTTATAAAATAAAGTAAGGTAATGAGCGGGAAATTAATGTGAATAAAATGTAAAATTAAATAACGAAATGCATTAACAAAACTTGCTTTAGAAAACAAATCTTGAAAATAGTGTTGTTTTTCGGCATTATTAGAGAGCGGTCAAAATGACCGCTCCTAGTCCTTCTAGGTACACGGCAAACACTGCCTTTCTAGTGCTAATTTAAGGTGACAGAGAGAAAAGAAAGAGTATATGTTGAGAATAAATATTTGTTTCCATACTGCACATTTACACAGTTCATGAAAACTGATATTTTAACTCAATACTTCTCATCCCATTAATCTATGAAATAGGAAATACATACCTACACTTGGAAACACAAACTTAACAAAATATATTTATATGCAAGACAGTAGTTTTCTCTTGGGTGATTACTTAAAAGTTAATTGGCTAGTAATCTTCAATTTGCTAGTAATTCAATAAAGTACTTAAATGCATAATAATCTTTCCCTATTATCGAATGTTGCCTTAAGATTAATCTAATTGTTGCAATTTCTTTTTAGTTATCTTTTAGTACCGCCTAAAATGTTATCCATTATCTGTCCTTATGCCTTATGTTCTCTCCCTTTATGCCTTATGTTCCCTCCAGTCTAATGGTGAAAGTATGTATCTTCTTACTCTAGAGCAAATTATAGCTTAAGTTTCATTCCACCAAGAGCTTAAACTTCTTAAAAGAAGAGTTCAAGAGAAAAGTTCGATTAAATTGGAGGAAATAATAATATAGATATTCGATTACAGCAAATCGATGTTGAATCGTGATTTAAGTGCTCACGCATGCAAACAAGTTTCTAATTTCTTCAGAAGACGATTAAAAACTTGAGAATATTTTGTATACAATTATTAGAATATTGTTCGTTTTTTTCTTTTTCCTTTTAATATCCCCAGTTGATTCTTTTTATTTTTTTGTAATTTCGTTATTGAAGAAAGTAGTTTTTATCTGTTTAAAACTGATAATTGTTGTCTTTTAAAAAAGAAAAAGAGTTACGATTGAATTTTATGCGATGTGAATCTGATAAAATGTTTTTAAATTTGCACCACGATCTATTCATAAATCGATGTTTTGATACTGCGTGTTTAAAACAAAATTAATCTCTTCTCCGAGTCAGAGTTATAAATAATATCTTCACTTTTACTGGAAAGTCATGCATCTGTAATGCGCTGTCTAATAAAGTATTATCACAATCCACAAACAAAAGTTTTTATTTGTATTCTTTAAAGAGAGAAAGCACTGTAATCATCGCTGGGTGATTCTTTCTTCCGACGTAACATCAAAATCTGTCCTCCCAATTTCATCTTTTAATTTTTTTAGTATCCAAATAAAGGGTATTTTTGAAAGGAGTTTTGATTCAATTTATCAAGTTCGATTACATACGGATGGGCAGTGTTCCTGCTCACGAATGCAGTCCAAAATTATATGCATGTTGTCATATATACAAAAAGTGACTCTTTATCTGACAAATATTCCAGAAAAACACGTAGCACAGATAACAAAACTAAACAGCACATTTATAAATTAATAGCACAAGCAGACAGCAGATCACTAATAAATATCAGTAACAACACTTTCAATAGCGTTCAGTGTCTATCAGCTCACCATCTTGCACTACGGACAAAAACCCAAAAAGAGATCGATTTACTGATTTGAGCCCCTCCTTATTTATAGCATTTCCGACAGAGTGGGAAGTCGTATATAATTCTCTCTAAGGTTAACTATATCTCCTTTCCTAGTTGTTACAGAGCCATAATTCTTGCATGGTCGCCAAAGTCTGGATATCTATATCTACACTTTTGGTACTAGTTTCACAATAACACATAGAAATTTCTTTCGCTTAGCTCTTCCCGTTTTTGATATATCGCCTTCACAGACACTACTGAAAAATTTTTTCATTTGTTACTCAAGGAGTTCTGAAACTGGAGACATGAAAATTTCAAGATTTTAAGATTAAATTTTTTTTCTTAGTATACTTCGTGTTCAGGAAAGTGAAACTATACCAATGAATATTATTTGTGTCAAGAATAGTCTAAAGAACTCACCTGGGAATTAAAATCTTAGCAATTTCTTCTGTTTGTAGTGAAATAAATATAATCAACAAAATTTTATAAAACTTTATTTTATTTTTTTTCAATTTATACCTTATATTCTTTTCTTGTATTTGTTCATTTTACAAGAAAAGTTTTGAAACTATCAGAAATATGAGTAGTTCCACTAGATTTAAAATGTTCATTTTCCTTTTGTTCGATATATACTGAGTTTATAACTATATTCAAAAGATATAAACACAAACATACGAATATTCCCTAAAGCATTGTTGCAACTATCTGTATACACATGTCACTTTCCTAAAAGGTTTCTTTTACATAAGGAATATTTTCCTTCAAAGCTGAATTTAGCTTTCGTTTTTTTTAACACGTTTCCAAAAAAATACATGTGACTTCAGGATAATCCACAGAAGACTTGTAGGAATTTTGAAACTTTTCCGTAGTTGATGCCTCAAGTCACGTGTGGTTTCTATACGTTTTACTCCAGTTTTTTTCACGACCATACAAAAGAATAAAATGTTTTTTGAATAGCAGTATATTTGTGTGAAAGAAGTTTCACAAAATAAACTCTGAAACAAAGAAACAATGGGAAACATGATGTTTTACATTAAGGGTATCAATGATTTCTTCCAGTGCATTCATTAATTTTTACTTTTTCGTATACGAAGATTTCAAGGTGAAAATATTGCAATCGTCAAAAATTTCAATCTCGGTATTTTTATGAATCTTTTCATATTATGCATCCCCGAGTCCAAAAATCTGTTTTTGAAATTAAACCCCTGTATTAAACCAGCTAAAAAAGCCCAGATATTTACAATATTATACATTTTCATATAAATGTTCTTTTCTCTGTCGTTGAAAGCGAAGCACTTGATTTTGGAAGCATGAAATGGTCGCTCACTGGAGAAACAATCTGAAACATATTTCGAACAAGTTTTGGAAGGAGGTTCTGGTTGTAGCTGTTCTTTTGGGGGAGGGGAGGTCTGTTGATTTGGAGCTTCTTGGTTGAACTCGATTGTTATTTCGCTATCCCAAAATACATACAAAGCAGACCATCTTTCTAAGTATATATAAAGTTTACGGGAGAATATTTCTGTGTGTTGGAAAGATATATTTTGGAGAATTTAATGGTACCCCTTCAAAATAGCCAATCCATAAGAGCCCCAACCAAATAGATCATGCTAAAATGGCCCCGACAAAATAGCCCAAGACAAAATTACCCTGCAAAAAAAAAAACCCCAATTTTAAATACAGAATGACATTAAGAAACATTATTTTATCTCGGCCATTTTGTCTTGGAGCTATTTTCTCATAGCTTATTGTGTCGGGGCTCTTATGGCTTGGGCTATTTTGACAGGTCACGGAATTTAATATTCATCGTTAATCAACTTAACCCTCTAATGACGGTTCGGGCTGTGTCGGGCGAGCAGATGCTTATCATTGAAGGGCGAGGAAAACAGTGTCGTTGTTAAAGAGTTAAAGTATGATGAATCATTATTCTTAATATCTAAAACTTTTTTAAATTCAAAGACAGTGAAAAGAGCATTAAAGTAATCTTTAGAAATAAGTTTTGTACTAGTTAACATACACATGTCGTTAGCATAATTTTTATAATCTAAGTGTGACAAATGCGCCTGCGCAGTAGGAACAGCACCACCTATGGTGGTAAGGCGCCGACGCTAAATGACTCAGTTTAGAACTGTGAATTGATGGAGTGAACAATGTAAAATACCCTCTTCTTTAAAACCCTTTGTAATTGTTAGAATTACTGTAAATATGTAGTGTAAGTGTGTTAATGTTCGTTTTTTTTGGCTTCAAACTTGGAGCCACATATTTAGACACTCTGCTATATAAGTAATTTTTGTTCTAATAGGAAAGTTGATAATTGATAAATTCTGCCAGTTAGTGAAATGAGGTCTTATAAAGAAAACTTTCAAGTCAAGTTTTTTTATTGATTAATGCATATTAAACTGAAGTAAAAATGTTTATTAAATAATATGCATTAAACTAAAGTTAAATGCTTATTAAATAATATATATTAATATAAAGTTAGCTAAAGAAGCCTCCAAGAATTGAAAGTTTTTATTTCATATGGTTGGGCATTATTGCAATATATAGCTGTATAAGAAGGGAGACATTAGTTTATATTAAATAAAAATGATCACATATTACAAAAAACTGCTTGCATTATAATACAATGTTTTAAATACAATATACATTCTATTATTCGAATGGATTCGTTACCAAATATTCAGCTTATGTTTTCATTTACAAAGAATTGTTTTGCGCCGTTATTATACTAAGCATCATAACAAATTGTGTGTCTACAAATACTGTTCGAGTTACTTGTCTAAATGCAAGATTTATTCCACAATTTTATTAAACCGATATTTTTCAAACTTTTTTTTTAAGAAATGTAAATTTTTATTCCTTAATTTCGTGCTTTCAAAAGAAATTACGGCTTATTTGTGGTACATTACTTTATCAAAATATCCAAGTGAGAGATATCTAAACTTCCTAAACCTGTAAAGCTTTGGGACATATGTGTTTTATCGAGAACAATGCCAACTAAATTCAATGATGTGTTGAATATTAGCAAAACTATCTCATTCCTTTTCATCGTATCAATTGCGGGATAAAATAAATACAATCAAAAGAAAAATATTAAAAATCTTTTTGCTAAAATTACACTTTTAATATTCTTTTATTTGCATTAGCAAAAAAACCCTTCTCCCCATTCAATTTAAATGTTTCACTGGCAGATATAATGATCTAGGTATGATTATCGTTTGGCAGAAAAGGAAAACATTTTATTTAAACTATTCTTGGTTCGACTCAAAACTGTTTCATTGATATTAAAATTATATTTTTTTTACATGGTTTTATTTTAAATGTCACTTTTTGACTTTTATGAGAAAGAACTTTTCAGAACTTCATCGGAACTGTAATATTTCTTCTAAATTAAGCTTTTAAAGACATTCGATTTCGTTTCCAGAATTATTATTTCCTACTCTCAATTCTCTGAACAAATATTAGTTTTTAAAATTTGAAACAGTATCATTTTTTCGACATTTTTACCGACTTCAAATGGAGGGGAAAAAGTTTTTCAAACTTTTCTGGCAACACTTCAATAAAATTTAAGAAATGAAACTAAATTTTTATTCGTTTACCTTTCGTATTTTCTTCTTTTGTTACCGAAAAGGAATAAAAGTGTATTAAATACATTCCTTTTTAATACAATTTTACCAATGGCAGCTATGTATTTTTTTCTGCCTATATTTTGAGTTTTTTTTATAAGTAACGTAAGGCGTTATCCACATCAAATAGAAATATTTGAAAGTTATTAATATTTGGTAAATGAAAGTGACATTTTATTTTCATTAGAACAACTTTGATTTATCTGTGTATTAAAAATCCGAATTTCACTCAAAATTCTTTTCTTTTGAATAAGAGCGACCCTTTAATTTTCACAAATTTTGATTAGTAAGAAAAATTTGAAAAAGATCTATTTCTCCCAAATAAAGAGCAGCTATTTAAAAGAAGTCTTAATAAAATGCTCATAATTTACCTTTCGAAGTTTATAGGTTTTCATATAAAAAGAAAAAAAGGAAAAATAAGTAATAACTCTTCCAAAACAACAGCAGTCGAAACGGTTTTTGAATATGCTTTTGCAATGTGAAGGATATATTTATAAAAAAAAATTACATATTACATGTTTAATTAAAATATGTTTGCAAATATATTTTTATAAACGCTGCTGAATGAAATTGTATTAAGAAAAATTTGCTGCAATACGAATTGTCATCTTTGAGTACCATAAAATAGCATGCGTGAGAGTTGCACCGCGGTTTTTTCTGCGATAATGAGATAATAAATCTGGATTTGCTAATTCCTTATAATTAGTTCAGGCTACCAATTGTCAAATTTATAGGAATAGAGTACCATTCCATTTTTTTTATAAGTAACGTAAGGCGTTATCCACATCAAATAGAAATATTTGAAAGTTATTAATATTTGGTAAATGAAAGTGACATTTTATTTTCATTAGAACAACTTTGATTTATCTGTGTATTAAAAATCCGAATTTCACTCAAAATTCTTTTCTTTTGAATAAGAGCGACCCTTTAATTTTCACAAATTTTGATTAGTAAGAAAAATTTCAAAAAGATCTATTTCTCCCAAATAAAGAGCAGCTATTTAAAAGAAGTCTTAATAAAATGCTCATAATTTAACTTTCGAAGTTTATAGGTTTTCATATAAAAAGAAAAAAAGGAAAAATAAGTAATAACTCTTCCAAAACAACAGCAGTCGAAACGATTTTTGAATATGCTTTTGCAATGTGAAGGATATATTTATAAAAAAAATTACATATTACATGTTTAATTAAAATATGTTTGCAAATATATTTTTATCAACGCTGCTGAATGAAATTGTATTAAGAAAAATTTGCTGCAATACGAATTGTCATCTTTGAGTACCATAAAATTGCATGCGTGAGAGTTGCACCACGGTTTTTTCTGCGATAATGAGATAATAAATCTGGATTTGCTTATTCCTTATAATTAGTTCAGGCTACCAATTATCAAATTTATAGGAATAGAGTACCATTCCAATAAATAAATTATTGGGTTCCTAAGGATAAGGTTTCAGACTAAAAATTAGACATACATAAGGTACCAAATTAAGGATAAAGGTAAGGCATAAGGTTGGGATAATTTAGGATACATGAAGATACCGACTTTGGTCATGATACACACGAAAACTCAGAAATTTAACTCCAATTCATCTTACGTTAGACTTGTTGAAGCAACCAGAAGTTTGTTTACAACAGGTACTGTGTGTTTGAATCTTCATGTTGGTGATCTGTATCCAAAGTGACCAAATATTTCGCTGACGCATTTCTCGCCGATTAATAAGGATATTATAACAAACGGTATAAGTAAATTCCTACCCCTAATGGACGAGTTTTCTGTATCGTTTATTTGCATTAAAATGCTTTCTCTACTTAATCCCGGTGTAATGCTAAGTCAATAGAATCTTCAAAGCGGAAGTCAAGGTTTTTATTGTAAATAAACAATACAGAAAACTTGTCCAAAGTTTTTTTCTCTGAACTTGTAACACGCTTAGTAAAAATCAAGCGTTTAAAACTGTACGATGGCTTAAATAATATATCGTATAATTAACTAATTTTGGAGCTTTATAATTTCTATGTCTCTAACAATTTATTTTCAGTTGAAGCGGAAGATGAAAGGCCCCAAGCCTAAGTGTTCCCAAAGACCCCTTCCCCTCCCACATTAACACAAAATAATATATCATAACAGAGATGCTCTCTTGAAATAAGTCCTTAATCATATGTTTGGAAGAGTTTGGTACACTTATGGGGCTCTTGAGACATTAAACAGTAAATACAAGTACCAAACAAAGGTTCAGTTCGTGTCCATAACTGTTCTTTATAAATCAAGATGACATTGCTTGATTTTTAGGATTCATCAAGCATCTTAATAGCGAAGAATAGAAATTTAAATTAAAAGGAAAATAAATGAAAAGAAACAAAAAGTAAACAATAGTAATAATGAAAACAATAAACGTTTTTGCGCGCAAACGCAGCAGCAAAAAGTAAATGCTTCAACAGAATTTTTTTAAAGATTACATAACAAAAACTATAGAATAAAAAACCAAAGATTCTCTAATACTGAAAACAAATTCTCTAATACTTAAAACAATTCTCTAATACTTAACAAAAAATGGAAAGGAACTAAAATGGCGCACTCATGAGTGCGCCATTTTAGTTCCTTTCCATTTTGAATAATTTCTAACTTTTGTAAAGTGTTTTAAGTATTAGAGAATCTCTGGTTTTTTATTCTATAGTTTCTGTTGTGTTATCTTTAAATAATTTCTGTTGAAGCATTTACTTTTTGCTGCTGCGTTTGCGCTCAAAAATGTTTATTGTTTTCATTATTTTTCATTATTACTATTGTTTACTTTTTATTTCTTTTAATTTATTTTCCTTTTAATTTAAATTTATATTATTTGTCTTTGTATTTTATTAGATTTGGCAGCATATGCGCCTTTCTATTTAATGCAAAATATGTTTTATTATATTATAATTTCAATTAATTAATTTTGCTAAATTTTATGAATTGTAATTATTATCTTAATAACGATTCATACAGAGGGGGTAGGTCTGTATGCATTGTATCTCTTCGGATGAACACACAGTCCTCCAAGAGCAGCCTTGACATCGCGAGTCGATATAGACGATATCGACAGTTATTTTCTGTTTGCCTTTATATCCGTGTTATGTATAACAGTGTTCTTCCATTAACCCTTTAACTGCGGATGTGGTTTATAAACCACATATATAAGAAAGTACCCGCAGTTAAAGGGTTAAGATGACAAAGCTAGATCATATAAAAACTGCAATTCATGATCGCTCCATTCCACTCAAATGCCGTGGTGGTACTCCTCAACATTCCCTTTTTAGATCATCCATTTATTTAGGTCATTTACGGTCGCTACACGCAGACTACAAATCATCAGCTATGGGTCAGTCCGACCCACTTCTACAACTTCTACTGCCCCTGCCTACAAAACGCGAACCCATGCCTTTTCCGATTTCTTCTAGAGCGAGAGAGCCTCCCCCTTCCCTCATGTATCTACACCGGTCGCATTTCAACACTAATGACCCGGTAGTTTAAATGGAGGTGTTGGAAATTCAGACTCATTGGATATCAAAACATTCGGCCACGACGCTCCAAGTCCCATCGGTTTTTTGCATTGATGATTTGTTTCAGCGTTGAGCGGCCGAATTCGCGTGGAATGCAGCTTTCGGGGATATCCAACTTAAGGGCCGTATTATGAAAGAATTTTTAGTTATACATTTAGTATAGGAATTACTTATCTAACTTTTCAGACATGAAATCAATTCAGAAAGTCCAGGTTGCTGTAGAGAGAAGTTTCTGATACTTTGAATGAACATTAAAATTTGCGTCATACGTAGAGCAATTGTACTCGACAAAAAGTTTTTATGTACTTCTTGACATTAAAGACCCCATAATTGGCAGGTTTTACATCTCTTATGTGTTGCATTGCTGCTCGGAATAATAACAATCTACATTGAAGATATGTTTTTCATATTCTGTATTCCATGTCATCGAATTTTTCAACATGATGCATGAAAAGTATTAAAACGAAAACAATTTTCTGTTAATTTGTTTTCACGTTACTGTTCATCTTTCGATGTGTTTATTAGTTCGTTTCGTTTTCACTAAAAATCGTAAGATATATTTTTTAGCTATCTCTATTTTCGTAATATTTCTTTTATACTTTAATCACTGCATTTTATTCTTTACCTGAGCAGAAAAGTTCCTTTGAAGTAACGTGGAAACTTGTCTATTCAAAGACATGAAAAATAAATAAATAAACATGGAATTTTTTTATGCCACATATTTTGTTATTTCATTTCAATAATATCGAATATTTTCTTTCTATAATGCAGAATATTCAAGGGCTTCTTAAGCATTTTTAATGTGATTTTGAAACAACAAATTGATACGATTTCTGATATATAATATGTTCTACCTATTAGTTTGTGGAAATATGCTAAACTGATTATAGTCCCTCTCTTGTTCTCGAGATAAGATTTTGTAATTCATAAATATCGTATTGTTTTTATTATTATTCGAATTCAGTGCTGAAAAAGATGGGAAAAGATGGAATCAAAAATCTTACTCTGTAGAATGCATGGTTACGCATACACAAATTACCCACCTTTCAGTTAGTTAATATTTAAAAAGTATAAATTTAGCCATTGCGTAGTTGTATTGACGGTAAGAAACTGAACGTATTTAGGGCTAAGAATCGTTCATTCAGTATCAAGGGGTTAACCGAACAGTATTCCTTCCTAGAAATGAGCTAGTCGATCCCCTGTCATTTCTCCGATTGCTCTCCTGTCTTTCTGTTGACATCACTATGAGTGCCATCTAGCGTCGACATGTAACATTAAATTCGAATTTGTTAAATATTTTGTTATCGTAAATTTTTATGAACATGAAATTTCAGAATAAGGCATTAATATATCTCTCACCACAACGTTTAAGAAAGCGCCCCAAAAATGGGAAATCCATCGTTATTTAAAATAAGTTAAATTTTTCGCACTGTTTAATAATGAAGTTTATAAATCGCCTACAAAATGTTTACGATTTTTGTTCTGCGCAACTATGATAAAAAAAAAATATGACAACGTGTCAGAAATCAAGCCTTTTTGAAAACATTTTTTCTTAGATAAAACTACGAATTTCTTTTTTATTCAAGCCCTATGTTAATAAAGAAACAAATAAAATGTTAACTCTGAATTAAATTACCGGCGTTACCGTGCTTTTTAAACTAAAATTTGTTTTCACAATATCAGCAGAGCCTAAAACTCCTCAACATTAAAAGAATTATTTGTGCTTTCTAAATCATCGTAATGTGGCAAGGTTAGAAAATATTATACCTAAAAAGGATAAATTTCAAACTGAGTATAATATAGTCAAACTGTAGAATATAGTTAAATTTATAACATTAAAGAAATTATGCATGTAACCTTTATTTTAACCTGTATTTTCCATCTTGTTCATAATTAGTTTATTTTTTTTAAAAATCAAGTAATTTGAAAAACAATTACTTCCTGAGTTTGATTCATCTGAACGTTTTAATAAACTTTTTAAAATTTCATTTACACGGTAAAGCAAATTTCTAGCATTTCAACCGCTTTATCAAGGAAATGCTAATATTCGTCATGAACTGAATTGTAGAAGCAATTTTATTTCCACAAGACACTTTTACATACGTATAATATGTAACTTACTTTATTTTAATACTAAATTCCTGAAACAAACTCATGAATGCAAGTACTTCATCAAGTTTAAATTAAATAGGCTATTTACAATATTTACTTTATAGGGTCTTTTTATTCCGAATATTAAGCTTCTCACATGGAAGAGAGATCTTAAACACGTTTTTATATTATAAAAAGAAATGAAATTCATAATCCATCGTAATAATGCGTGATACGACTGATAATAAAACAGGCATGGAGAAAAGTTCGAACGTGAAATGAATAGTGTACCAAAAGTTTTATTAATTACTTAGTTTTAGAGCAATGAGTTTCATATTATGGTTGGATCAGTCATCTTTTGTGCGAACCCATTTGACATATATTTGCTTAACGGAAAATACTATTTCCATAATGTTTATCTAAATTTATTAGTGGATAAAAATTTTGAATTTACTTTACTGAAATTTAACAAGGTACTTTTAAATTAATGATATTTCTGTCAAAGTGATTTATATCGTATTTCAGGTCGAAAGATACCATTCAAATATTTTTTTATTAAGAGCTTGGAGAATGTTTCGATTTTTTTGTTAAGAGCATTAAGAGTTATATTGTAACCCAAGTGCTTTAAAATTCCAAATAAATATGCTTTCTTGATCACAGGCATAATGTATATTCAACTTTGGTAAAATAATGTATGAGTGGAAGTTTATTAGATCAACAGATTCAATATTTTACAGTCATACACTTATTGATGTCGTGAAAAATGCGTGAATTTAAATAATAATTGATTAAACACAGATCTGGAATCCATGACATTGCATTAATTGAGAGGTTATTCGATTGTATTACCTTGACGTATTAAGGTAACACTACTAAATTTTGTAAATGGATCTTTATGATTGTTTGATTTAAACATGAATTATATTGACTATAAATTTCAGTGTTATTTAATTTCAGTGTTAGTTAATTTATCTTTAATTAACTTTCTCAACTGATTATATCGGCCTAAAATATTGTGATTTCAAAGACAATCTTTACTGTGATAGTGAACAGGAAAGACTTAACGATATATTATCGGTGATTTTTTCCCTTTTGTTTTGCAAATCAAAACATGAATGATATTGACTCTAAATTTCAGTGTTATTTAGTTTCTATGTTATTTAATTGTTCTTTAATTAACTTTCTCAACTTGTTATATGAGCCTAAAATGTTTTCTTATTGTAGTTTCAAAGACAATCTTTATTGCGATAGTGAACAGGAAAGAACTAACGTTATAGTACCGGTCCTTTTCCCCTTTTGTTTTGGAAATGATCTTGGCAAAAATTAAGCAGAAAAAGAAGGAACTAGGAGGTTCTTTTTATCGATATCCAGTGTAGTTTTTGCATTTCTCTTGAAGGTCAGTTTCAGCGTAGGAAATTATCTGAAACCACTAGCTTTCTTTATATAAACGCATTGATATTTTCCGAATTTTAAAAAATCACAAATCCCTATAACCATTTCATAAGACAATTTTTGATGTGAAGTAATTAATGCAATATCTATTTTAAATAGGAGAATAATAAGAAAAATTTCTGAGCGACAAAAACTTTTTGCATGGATTTTGAACTTGCAAAACCCACAACGACCCAGCCTAGCCGAATTGATGTAATGCGGGCAGGAGTTTGAATCTCGTTCAAAATTTAATGACCAATTAAATAAATTAATGAAAATTTGAATCAATGTAGTGTTGATATAATTTTATTCATCTCAGTTGGGACTATGAAAAGACAATGATGGTCTAAATACGGATTGATATAAATAACTAATGATTTCTACAGAATAGACAACAGCTATAGCAGTCATTTAAAATTTTCTACATCATTTTTTAATATTCTATCACTTTTCCAATACAAGCTCTTTCTCTCTCTTACATAATGGGAAAATTTGGCTTTCATTTTAATTTCAAAAGGAATCTTTTTAAAAAAATTAGAAATGAAATATTTAAGGCAATTGCTATCTACTTATTGAAAATTAAACATACAAATTACACTGGACAACAAAAAAAATTTTTTTTCATGTTGCTTGCGAAAGAAAGGGTTATATCTATGTATTTTT
>BGPR01026397.1:3032-21557 GCA_013235015.1 Araneus ventricosus | reverse complement strand
CTGACAGATGGTCACTGTTTTGGTATCTCAACTTCATACGCCCATCTCTTGGTGCCACAGTCTGACAGATGGGTGTATGAAACTGAGATACCAAAACAGTGGCTTAAGGATCTGGACATTCACTAGGCAAACAATGAGATCGAAAATCGAATGGGAAAACGAAATCAAAAGTAACCATCGGGAGTGGTCTCCTCTAAACTCTCTCGTATACTTCCCCAACAAGGTGCTGTTTCCCCTCCCTACGCGTAGATAAAAAAATTCGAACCTACTGTATCCCAGAATCCAATGACTATCAGAAGGTTTTTCATTGTAGATTATAGTGATTGTAAAATATTTAGGTAGCAAATAAAATTCAAGGAGATGCGTACCTATTAAAAAGCATCTATCACACACTGCTATTTTCCACTCTTGCCGGCTCAAGGAAAAAGTGACGTAATTCGCTCAATAGCTTCCACGTCCGCAGAAATTGCTACCAGTGCGCATGCGTATGGAGAATCGGATTAGAAAAATTAATTACGGAATTTGAACTCCTTTTTTTTAACCAATTGACACAAAAATTGGACACAAATCTACAATTAAGGTAAGAAGGCCACATCCCAAATTTCATTTATCTAAGTAATTTGTTAAGAAGCTATTGCAATCAAAAATATGCAATTATCCAGACCGACAGACAATCAACCCTTAGAAGGATTTGGTCGAAAATTTGATACGCACCTACATTGATGTTGATAAAACTGTGTACCAAATTTTATTCATCTAGCTATTCAAGTTTTTGAGTTATAGCGTTGTCATGAACGCGGACAGACTTCCCGTTGACGGATTTTGTCCAAAATTTGATAGAAACCTACAAATTATGTGTAAAGACCACCTACGAAATTTCATCCCAATAGCTCTAATAGTTTTTGAGTTATCGTGTTCACAGACACACAGACAGACATAATTTCAAAATTGTGTTTTTCGGACTCAGAGAGGTCTAAAACGTGGAGATTCGTCAAAATCTCGTGTTCGAATTTTTTGTCGATTACAATTCTTTCTCTTCGTATAAGAAAAAGTAAAAAGTGGGAACTTTTATATAACTACCAGAGATGTCTGGAACGTGATTCTGACAACAGCATACATAACCTCCTTTTGCACTATATACAGTGAAGCTCCGTTTATACGTCTTTCCATGGACTGACGTGAAACGACTTATAAATGAAAAGACGTAAAACCGGAACGAAGTACTGTATTATTACAATGAAAACGAATGAATCGGGACTGTAATTAAACGACGTATAAATGAGAAACGTATAAACGGCGCTTTACTGTAGTTGCTTTTGTTCCCAAAATTGTTTCTGAAATTTTTAATAATAAAAATCTAATAATGTTATGGAGCTTCAAAAGAAAGAAATGTCACTCTCACGCAGGGTTCCCATATTGTCCTAAGGCCCTTGGCCTTAGGAATCTTCATTTGGCCTTAAATTCATTTTTTGCCTTTTATTTGCTTTATTTTTGCTTATGACTTTTAGAGCGATTCTTAATATATAATTGTACTATTTTTTTCAATAAACTTTTGATATAACACTTTTCAAATGGCCTACAGTGAGATTTCAAGCGAAGTAGTTCCAGGATAAGAAAAGTTTCTGTCCCTTTTTTTCAAACTGTTTTAGTCAGAATGCCTCTAGAAGAAGATATGCTTGTTTCTGTATAGCGTATAAGAACCATTTTCTTTGTTTTTATTTGTTTCTTTTCAAGGTCGAAATCTTTTACAAAAACTTCAACACAAAAGCGTGAAATATTAATATTATTATTATTATTATAAGTTGAGAGAGAGAGGGCATAGCATTACACATATTTTATTATAATCACATTGAAAAATAATATATAACATTGTTATTAACAGGGGTTGATATATTTCGCTCGAATATTTCATTCTGCACCGGCAAGAACAGAATTTCTTCTTCTTTCTCTTTTTTTTGCAAAGCCGGTATGTAGATGTTTTTTAAAAAAATCTTTAAATTTTAGTTTAATAAAAGAGTATTATACATATGCCAATCTAGTGGGATTCCTTTTAATGAAGGGTAGTCATTTTCTTTTAACAAATCAGGGGGAAATGAGTGCAATTATCAAATTTGGGCTTTTTTGGCCTTATTTTCCTATTTTGATCTGGCAACCCTGCTCTCACCGTAAAACTTAGTAAAATACATTAAATTAACTACATTTAATGTCTTTTGGATATTTAAAATTAACTACATTTTTAACATCCCTTAGTTCGAAAAAAAATTCCAATTTTATTTATGTGCCTATCTGCCCATTTGTATGTGAACAAGGTAACTCAAATACATAGTGATACAATTTGGGCATTAAGTTTACTGGGGTGCCTTTTCAAAGTATATTCCGACTTGTCAGTCTCTATAGAACAATATAATTTCGCATAATTTTGAACTTGTAGTAATAATAAATCCATTTAACCGCCCTTCCCAGGACAAACTTGCGAAAGGAATATACGAGATACGAGTCGTCCAGAAGGCAATGCGGTTAAGTTCAGAAAAAAATTGAGAAAATTAATTTTTTTTAATAGAATAATTTTTAGAATATTTGGTTTATTAATTCAATAAGCAAAAGTATATTTAGTCTTATAATGAAGCAACGAGTAAATTCTTTAATAACTAAAAAAATATATTATTATTTCCATTAAAATTTACAAAAATCAGGAAACATAAAAAAAATGGACCTAACCGCATTGGCCTCTGTACGACTCGTATAACAGCAGGCGGGTATTTTCCAGGCTTGTACATGTCAATCGCATTGACATTAAATTTAAAACATTGAACCTGAAGTTGAAAAAAATGCCACCAGGGGGCACCCGGGTTTGAACCGGGGACCTCTCGATCTGCAGTCGAATGCTCTACCACTGAGCTATACCCCCGCTCATTTCTTCAACTGTTGTGTCAGATGATAAGGCAAACACAAACTCGTTATCAGTGAAATCACGCTCTTTGCTTTATGCACGCTATCACCGAAGCCCTTATCAATACGAAAGAGATTGCTCAGCACCACTGATATTGTTCAGAGCTTTCTAAAAAGTGCCCATGATGGTTAGTTCAAAATAAATGCGGTACCATTTCGGATTTTTATTTATAAATAAACGGAGTAAGAAAACGCGAATTGCATTAGATAAAGTTATCAGACCTCCTGAATTTCAATTCGAAACGTTTAAAAGTACTGGAGGAAGGAGAGATGCCGCAATGAAAAGTCAAGGAACGGAAATATCCAAGCCATCTAAAGACTCTAGGCTACACGGAATAGACACTAATAAATAAAACAAAAAGACAATAGAATTTAATAAACTTAGATTAATAATAACAGAAATTAATAATAAAAACATTAAACTGCCATTATGCAGTTAAGCATGATATCCTTTTTTATTGTGCAGTAAATGTTGGGAGAGATATTTCTCATGCAGCAATTTTTTTTAATTATAAATTCTAGTTAAAAATTTCTTTTATATTATTTATATCCAAAATTCGGAAATATCCGGAAGATTTCTTTCACAACTGGGCAAATGAGCGGTAAAGATAAAAACTCGGAAGAGTTTAGCCTGATCCGGTAAATCTGGTTACTTAATGTAATGTTGAGGGGCAAGTGAAATTGGCAATACGATACTTGGTGTAACATCACAACTAGTAAAATAGTCTTCTCCATATCATTCTATTATATTCAAGTAGTAAATTCTTTCTCTTCAATCAACAATTCTAAACCCGTTTTCATTATTATTTGTCTCCTCTGATAAAATAATGGACACAAACATTTTTCAATATTCTACCCGAAATTGTGACAGTAAGAATTCATTTCATGTATTTCCTTTTCATATCTGGCATAGCATTCAAAAAGAATAGTTTCATAATTTTGAATTTTCTCCCAATTTGGTAAGTGTAAAAAACTGCTTTGGGCCTTTTTGAGGAATTAGTTCTTCACTACCAATACTGAGATGGCAATTGAACAAGAACTGAAATTTTTAAACGTCACGAACATTACCTGTGTGCGGAAGGCGTTTTATTGCAAGAAAATAAATAGCTGTAAAAGTGTTTGGATTGCAGCGAGACCTTGAAAAGTATAGATTTGTTGGACAGCCTGCACAAATATTATCTCATCGTAAAAGGAGCTAAAATTAATATAGTCGAAATGTTAAAAGGACATTAAAATGTAAACCAAAGTTGGTCAAGGTTTCAGGAAAAATCCGAATTTCTCGACGAAAAGACTTCAATAACTGAATATTTTAAAGCTTTTAAATGCATAATTTAGGAGTCCTTGTGCAGTTTTTAATTTAGACAAAGATGATGCTCTCCAATCGGTGAATATCGCGAATGCAGTAGTTTTAAGTGTTGAAAATGTTTAATGCACCTTAAAGGTCCAGTGTTGCCTTTAAGCAACCAATTTTGTCTTCTAAAATCTATACATATAAAAGGCAATGTTTGTGTGGGTGTGTTTGTCTGCGATGTCCAGACGAATCTATCGCAATTACAGCCATGAAATTTGGCACACAGGTAGTCGTAATGGTGACCGAATGCACCTCGAATCCGAAATTTTGAAATTTAATCTAGAAAATTTTCTATTTAATATTTTGTGTTGTTTTGGGTGATTTTTCGCACTCATTTCTCAATAGCATGGTTTCGAATAATTGTGCGAAAAAAACTGTTCGACCATCGGAAAGAACAAACGATTTCCGTTCTAATGAAGTTTGTTTCGTACATCTAACGTAATTTACTGAATTTTGAGAAATTTTTGAAAAATAGTCACTTTTATGGTAATTTTTTAAAAAGATTTCTTTAAATTATCGCATCTGACGTTCTAACATCTCTATAATTTTCATTTTTTCAGCTTATAAATGGAACGTTGTCGGATTTAAAACAAGAACTATTGAAATATCTTTTTTCGTTTTTTTAAATTAATTTTTCCCTCGTCGGTTCAAACAGTTTTTTCGTAGCGAGATGTAACAGCGAGAGCTTCTCAGGACCATCCCAGAATGCATTGTTGCAACATGACCTTCTTCGCAGCAGGTGACGTCATTCGCAAAGAAAAATAAGCGGGAATATGAATAATGTGTATTTTTTGTTTTGATTTTGTTTTCAAAACTTTTTCGTGCCATTGTCGGCATTTTTTTCATCCACTTTTTTGATGTCCTGATTCCACGGGCAACGACGTACGCGCACTGCTAGTCTAGAGAATAAAACTGAAGCTCTAATACCTGTTGTTGCCAATAGGATACATGTTGATTTTTTCATTAGATCAATTTACAACATATAGATGGCAGCCTGAGTGCTTATAAAAATATTTTAATAAATTGATGTTTTTCACTTGAAGCTGCATCTTTTAGCTTTATTTATACACTTGAGAATACCGAATTTTATTCTATAATGATGGAGGAAATTCTTTATTTGTATAATTATTTATTGAAATTCATCTATGTTTGACATTAGAGAATTTTATCGAGGAAATTTTTTTCTGAAATAAAGCCCAGTGTTGTCAGTTGGTTACAAACTGTTTTTCAGCCATAAACCATACTTAAAACAAAATAGTATTTTTAACGTATTTTTCTCATGTTTCATTCAAGAAATAAAAATCAAAAAACATTTTAAAATCAATTTTTTAAAATTTGGGGGTTTAAGGGTTAAGTGATTCATTTCAGAACGCATAGTTCAGGGGTGGGGAATCTTTTTGCATTGAACGGCTTCAATAAATTTCATCAGTTGACAAAAGGCCGCACGAGCAGAATCTTAAGGGTTATTTTTCTGCAATTATTATTATATTGCAGACAATTACAATTACATATTTCAACGCAAATTGTCAATGACTGGTGAAGCCGTATAAGAAACGCAAGGAGGCCGCAGGTTCCTCATCCCTGGCATAGTTCTTATATCTACTACAAATCCCACATATAGTCGGTGGGATATTTAACAGACATATCCTTTTGAGGATATATACTTAAACATATTAAATCTCCAACCAAATGCAATAATATAATATTAAAATGTGAGTTAAATTTAATAATTTATAACTTAATCAAGAAGGTTCAAATCTTATGTTTTCAAAAATAATATCATTGTTATTCAGTGGCGGCTCATCCATTAGGGCTGCAACACCCCTGAAATTATTTTAAAAGTTTGTATTTTAGTTCTGGTTCTTATTTGCTTACTTTCCCAATCAGAGTTCGATGATCAATGAAAATGGGGGAAGTAATAAAGACGTGAAAAGAAGGCTGAAAATGAATCAACAAGTAAGAGAGACACAAGTTACAGCTGCAAAGCTGATTGCTCTTGTAAGTATCAAAATTCACCCACTGCGCACAGCTGAGCGATGAATTGGGTGAAAAAAAAGAAACCCTTTCTCCCTTTGAATTTAAGGTGAGACCCTGTAGTAAGACCAGCTTTGGTTGGCGCGGTGCCAACTAAGATAGAAAAGATGCTCTTTTTTTACCCTTCTTCTACTTTTATTCAGTCCCACAAAAAATTTTATCTTCGATTCCTCGTTTTATTTTTCTTTTCAATTTCTCTCTTGTGTTGTTTATGGATTTCTGTTTCGCTTCATGTTGAATGGATAGAAACATGTCTGATTTATTCGGTATTTCTATTTATTTACTTTTTTGTTAGAAGGTCACTCTTCGAAAAGGAGGATGTAGATAATTTTCTAAAATACACAAGCCTGGAAAATTTGAGTCATGAAAAAGTGTTTGGAATAGAATGGCTGATTTTTATATTGTTTAATAAGCTGATTTCAAAGATGGCATCCATTTTTATCATAACGTAAGGACTTCACAAAATGTGCTTGAATATATGGGGGGAAATCCTATAGCCTATTTTACATATTCTGGCGAAAACTAGTTCCCTTCAAAATATTTTTTAATGTTTTGTTTACAAATTTATTATTTATCAAATTATTGGAAATGATTTGCTAAATTTTATTAATAAGAGCAATTACCATTGTTAATATATCCTGGCATTCATAAGTCCTGTCCTTTTCCCCTGAACGCGCTCCCCAGGTAGCACACAATGTTGTCCGATATTGTGCAATATTGTACGATATTATATAATATTATATGATATTGTTCAATATTATACAATATTGTACAATATATTTGTGCTACTGGGGTCCTTTTGGAATTGTGTCTCTTCCAGGCAGTATGCGGGTCTTCTCTGTGCAGCATCCAACAGTAGTCCGCCATCATATTGACGTTCCACCTGCCTTGGTATCTACCCTCCATCTCCTTGATATCTTTCTCCTTGTTCTTCACTAATAGCACCAAGAGTTTCGGTAAAGTAGTCCAAATGCGAATTTAAGAAAAGCATTTTCAAACTTATGGAACAACACAAGTCTTTGAATTTCGATAACATGTTTTCCACGATATATTTAAAGTTGGGGTTCTTAAAGTTCACGAGGAATTCTTTGACGACTTCCTTAAAAGATCTCTATGCCTCTTTTTCACTTATTTCCCATTTTACTTTCCAACACTCCGTCTTTACAAAGTTTCCGAATATCTGGACCTACGAAAACACATTCCTTTATTTTTGCTTCCGACAGTCCTGGAAACTTGTTGCCAAGGTATTTAAAGCATTTTCTTTCTTTCGATAGTGCCGTAACAAATAGTTTCATCAAGCCAAGCTTGTTGAGAATTGGAGGCAAGAGGACTTTACTGGGATCAACCAAACTTTCCTCTACTGTATTTGTGTTTCCAGGTATTAATGCTTTCCTATGCGGCAACTCCTTTTCGATCTAGTGATTTTTCATATCCTGACTGTCCCATTCACACAAGGGTACTTGGTATATCCTGCTTGTTGTCCAAGAAGCATGGAAAGAACTTTTAGTGATTTTTCATATCCTGACTGTCCCATTCACACAAGGGTACTTGGTGTATCCTGCTTGTTGTCCAAGAAGCATGGAAAGAACTTTTAGATCACCACATATCGTCCATCCACTATCTTTGTATTTCAATTTGGTGAGAATCAAGGCTAAATTCTCGTGACATTCTTTCAGGTACACAAAATGCCCTAATGGCAATGCTTCGAGGATTTTTTCGACGAGTTAATAAAGAGCCTCCACTCTATACATCTCCATCAAACCAGGGACATTGCTACAGTAAACCAAGGCACTGTCTTGAGAAAAGTATTGAATGAAAATTCTTTCTGTCTTTCTGAACCATGAGAAAGAGGTCCCAGGAGCAAATAAATTATTTTCCGTTAGCCTTGAATTTCTTCTTCTTTCTCATTAAATCATCCAATTCCTGCTGGGAAAAGTTTGGGGATCGCTTCTATATGAAACACGGTGAAAGTCCTTATCATAAGCCTGGCATTCGTTTTCAGAGTCTTCAGGAATGTCTCCTAGTTTCTCAGTAGGTTTAGGCACAGGTATTTCTGAGCTATTAGGAACTAGACGTATTGCCGACGGGAGGTTCGAATAAAAAATTTTTTGTCTTATTAATTAAATTGTACCCCTGCACGTTGCATGAACAGAAGTAACAGTCGTCATTATGATTTTTAGGTGTCCTCCAGATCATAGGGGCTCCAAACTCTTTCGAACCTTTTGGCCACTTTCGCAATTCTTTTACACAAGGAACTCATCAACTGACTCATTCCCGGTCACACTAGATGTTTCTGGAATTCTTCTCACTATAACCACTGGTGAATCATGACGATTTTTAACGTAGGCTCTCGACGAATAAGAGCCATTTTGAAGTAAAATCTGCCCAACAAAACTTGTTTGGACATATTATTACTTGAAAATTGTTTTTTTTTATTCGCATTACAGACTGCCCTAAAAATCTCCTGTTTCTGCAAGTAACGACGACTTATGACACTAAATGCTCATCCTCTTCCTTAGTAGATTATAACACAATGGATTGGTGTCTACGAAAATCAAAATTTTCAATTTGTGAAAAAATGGTACGTGGTGGAATTTTTTATCTTTTTTTCATGAAATCAGCATCCAAAAATCTACCAGAATCAGCTATTGGTTTCTCAACACATTTTTGGTTACTGGTCTGCGATATTATTCAGGAGAGATCAGTCTATTATAAGAGGTAAGGAAAAATTAATCTTGCTGATCTTCATGACATCATATTTTCTCAGCTTTCGTTGAGCGAAAAACTGAATATAAAATGCAGGTCGCGTAATGCCGGGTAAGAACATTGCTCGAACGTCTTCAATAGGAAAACCCAGTAAAGTACTAACGAAAATGTTTGCAGCACTGCTTATTTCTGAGCTGACGAGCCGTCACTGTTGACATTCGAAAATGATGAAAACAAAAGTGGCAATATTATTAAAAAAAGAATTCCCTTATACACATAGCACAACTCACCTGAAAAAATGTATATATTAACTCGATATAAGTTAAAATATTAATTAAGTTTCAAAAACAAACCTGGCTATAATATAGCAATAGTTTGCAACAAAGATATTTTTATCCAAATATAAATGAATTTCATTCTTTTAGTGAATCTGGGTGGGGGAAAGAAAAGTTGTTAACAAAATAGAGGAAATCGCACAGATTATGAAGATAGGAATTTATTTCAATCGTTTGAATGTTTTTTTTTTCCTAAGCGAAGATTCAACTCCATTTTTTTCTTCCATTGATTAAAAAAAGTCGCTAAAATCAATTTACTATTTAGCAGACTTGGATTTCTGGATTTGCTTGATTGCTTTTTATGTAAGAAACTACAATATCCGAATACTTCCAGCTCAGGCTAGAAACGAGAAAAAAAACTGAATTAACTTGAACGTCTCATTACTTGAGGAATCGATGAAAAAACATTCTATACTAATCATAAAAATCCTCTGGCAGATGAGTTTCTTATTTAATTTATTTATTCTTTTTTTTACTTTTCTTCTATTACTATATCTTCAATTTTCCAAACTCCAGTCGATAAAAATATATAAAAAGAAAACTAAAAAGCAGAATCAATGCATTCAACTACGATTGAATAACTGAAAAGGAAAAAAAGTCAATTAGTTCTTAAGAATAAAGAAGAAAAAATCTTTTTGTACCCAATCATCTATTTGAAACAAATCCTTCTTGTGTATTTAAATGCTGTCATTTTCTGCCTTTCTATTTAAACACAGTTCATAAAAAGTTATCAGATAAATTTTGAAAAAAGAATTGTTTTTCCACAGGAATAAGTTATTATTGAATCCTTCATTTTTTATGGCCGAACGTAATTGGATTCTTATATGCAAAAATAATTAGACCAAACACTTTAAAAAAAGTTTCTTCAAGTTTCGAGAATTTTTTTATAAACAATACTTCTTTAACCTTTTTCTATTTTTTCCCACCTTCTGGACAGAATGCCATCACATTCATTATTAAAATACCCGATATTTCTATTTTAAAGTACATTTGCATTTATATCATAAAAGATAATAAAATATCGAACACTTTATTCAGTGTTACAAAAAGGCTTCATTAAAATAATTTTAAATGTTAAAAGACAGGAAGATTCAATTTCTCAACATAAATATTTTTTATTGTAATCACGTATTTGAGACACCTTCGAATGTAAAAACGAATTTAATGTCGAAACATAGAATATTTAGTTCATAATATAATATTAATGTAATTTTCCGTTGATCGACTTACAATTACTGTAAGCTTAAATAATAATTCCCGCCTTGCCTAGTTCCTTGTAGTATTGATCTCAGTGCAGAACGAATTTGTAGTTTTGATAGAAAAACTGTTATTTTTTAGTACACTGATAAAAGCGTGTTTTCAAGAACATTTGTTTTTATTATTCTCTTTCTTTTTGTCTTAATTTTATTTCATCAATTATAAATATTATATAATGTCGTAATCAAATTTTTCTATATTCACTTTTCTATTCCAAATATTTCTATATCTATTCCAAATATTTTTACATCCAAGATGGCACCTCTCACATGGAAACAAAATGAATTAAAAGTAATCGATATCATAATAATCAAATTCTTAAAATATTAAAATTTTATAGTGTCATCGGGAATGCATAATCGTGCAAAACTAATGAACTCTACTACACCAGGAAGAGAATAAAAACCGATAAAAAAATGTCCACTTATTCTAGGAGGAAAAAGGGAACTTAAATAAAAGCACGCAATGTAAAGCATAAATAGCAGAGTTTGGAATTTTAAGCATGAAGAATATTACTTCAATTTCGGGACTCCTTAAGTGCGTTGAATGCATCCTTATTCATTTTAAGCCTTTTCTCTTTTGCATATTTTTAATACCTGCCTTTACAGTCAAAAGTAGAAATACGCAAGCTTTTATTACAAAAAGCTTTATTTCTAATTTAGTTAACGGTACGCGAGCAGCTCTTAGAAATTTTCATAATGGTGAATCTACAGCATATTAATTCAGAATCATAAACGAGAACCCTAAATAAACCCATTTCCGTATTACTCACAGGGACAACCTTTTCATTAAAAGTTGACGGAAAGAGGTGATTATAAAATCCATGAATATTAAAATCAATCATTTAACTTTAACAGTTTATGATATCCCCATTTTTAGAAAAACATCCTTCAAAATGTGTGCATAAAGTATCCAGTTTACATTCCTTTCAAGTAATTTTCTTTGGAAGAAACTCATTAGCTGTAAAACTGTTTGAAAATATTGAGCTTCTGTCCATTGTCTTCTTCACCTTATCGAGCTTCCAAGCTTTCCCGCCAAAAATGCATTATGCGTTCGAAAGCTTTCATTCGGGTCTTAACATAAGTATCTACTTAATTAACTTTTTGAATAATTTAAGGTAATTACGGTTTTTTGCGAGCTCTTATCCCCATTCACTAGGTTATTTCGAACTACTTAAATCTATCTCGCTTCGAAAAATAGAACACGTTTTCTTGAGTGCAACATCATTAAAATAATAGTTTGAAGGACAAGCTAAATGGAGATTCTTAATTTTCCCTGAATTTTAATTAATGATTAATTATACGCAGTTTAATTCGGATTTCACGGATGGGGAGTTTTTCCAAGCCAGTTTCAAAAATTAAAATCATTAAAATGATTGCGAAGAGGCCCTTTCACCGCTACTTGCATTGGTAATTAATAAACTTTAATAAAGAGTGATAAAGTGTTTCGAAACTTCTTTTTTTCAGTTTCAGCTAAAAACTATTCTTGAATGTTAAATATGTTGAGAATGTTTACAATTAGGTACATTGCCCCAGGAAATGGCACTTCAGATAATAAAGAGTGTAGCGATTGTTGTTAAAACGTACTTTGCCAACATAAAAAAAACATGTAGCCTTGTGAGTAATTATTTTGGATCTTCATATGTGCTAATAAAAAATATGCTGTGATATGATAAAGTTCCAATATAATGCAGTCAGCATAAAAACCAATCCCATTATAGGCGTCTATGGGAATGTCTTTTACCACGCCAAGTTGATCATTGTGCCCGTTAGGGTCTCCGTATTTACTTTGATAGGCGCGAAACTTAATTTTTTCTTCTACGTGTTTTGAAAACCTTCCATATTTATTTACAATTAGCAACTAATAACAAACTATTTTCAACTTTAAGACACACAAGAAGGAATTCATTCTTCTTTAAGTAAAGTTTAAAGCTTAAGTAGTACTTTAAGTTTCTTCTAAATAATTTCGAATTATTGTTGTTGTTGATGATCCCCGAAGATCAGCAGAGCTATATCATGTCCATGAGCCTGTGCACCCTAAAGAAATCCAAAGTCAATAGAGGATTAGAAACAAGATCCTGTTTGGAAAGCCTCAGGCATGCAAGAATATGATCAGATGTGGCCTGTTCTGCAGTACATTTTGGGCAGATCTCAAAACACTTAGAATTATCAGAGAAAGTCAAACTTCTGATATGCCTACTAAGGAAGCGAATAAGGGTTGTTTGGTCTCGTCTGCTGCAGTCAGTTGATAGACAGCCACCTGGTCGAGAACCCTGATACTAGTGATGCACCGGTGAAATGAGCAAGATAATTTTATTCATGCTTTTAGCTCTAGAGAACAGCTCCAAGTAGATGAGAGTTGCAGAAGGCACTGAAAATTAAAACTATGGACTGTAGAAATTCAAAGGGAAATTTTTAAAAAATCATCATATTGTGTACAGTGCTGTTTCAGGCATGAGTGTTTTCTGACACATTGGTGCATAAATTTGTAACTAATTTATATTCAATAACAAGTTATATAATAAATGATTTAAGTAAAATTAAATAAACATATCATAAATTCAAAAAAAACCTCAATGTCATTTAAATTAATATAATAATAATACAAGCGGAAACAAATAATTCTGATGTAAATAGATAACGATATTAAATAAATTCGACAAAGTTTAAAAACTAATAAAAAATTAAAAGTTAACGTTCTAATGTAAGAAAACGAAAAGCACAACTGTGCAAGGAGCGAAAATAAAATTATGCAAGAAGATGTTATAAAACAAACTTGCATATATACAAGCAATCTTACGTTATCAAGGAAAATATAAAGCAAAAAAATAAATAAATAAAATATTATTTAAAATGACAAAAGACTTGTACTTAGTGTTAACAGCAATTGCCTGATGCCCACTGGATTTTAAAATACAATTTATTCGATTTTTTTTTTTTATTCTTAGCAGAAACTATGTATTATGAGTCGATACTTCGTTTTATAAAATTGTATTATATTATAAAGACTTTTTTCAAATAAACTGTTTTGTATAAATCTGGAAATCAATTAATTTTTAACTGAGTTTAAGTGAACAATATTATTTTCGGAGAAAGTTTATTCATTTGTTACCGGTAAATCAAAAAATTCAGACATTATATGGAATTCTTAGGTAAGGTTAGCCATAGATGTGTTCAAACTTTCTGAAATCATTATATCAAATACCCAGGCATTGTATAAACTGACAAAATTTTCCGACGAAGTATTTAAAAGTTTTTTAAGAAATAAATATAATAAAAACAGATTTTTAAAACACATTTTTATTGGTTTTTTAAAAAGTAGAACTTTTTAAAAATTATTTTCTACTTTTTAGTCCTTAATTTATAATTTATAATTATAAATATTATGGAATCGTGCAATCAATTCTTTCTGAAAGACATTACTAGGTGGCAAGGTGGCACCTGGTAATGTCTTTATTAATCAATAACCTAACAATTAAGCTTTGAAAATATTAAAACAGTTTTACAATAGCGAATATAAAAGTGTAGAAAGTCTTTACAAATATGAATATATATATATAAGAAATACAAAAATGAAGATACAGGATTCTTCCATTGAAACAAAAGAAAGACAAGCGCTGAATTTCCTGCTGCTTAGATTAGATGGTTTCCACGCCCGGCTAAATTTATCCAAAAGTAATAGTTTATACTCAGGGAACAAGATATGATTAATTGTCTGTGAACACGATAGCTCAAAATCTATTAAATCTACATGGATGAAATTTGATATATGGTCTTTACACATAATCTTTAGGTTTCTATCAATTTTTGGGTAAGTTCTGTCCACGGGAAGTCATTCTGCCTGTATGTTCATGTTCATGTGATCGCGATAACTCACAAACTTAAATAGTTAGATCATAAAATTTGGTACACATTTTTATCATCAGGAACGTAGGTTTGTATCAAATTTTGGACCAAATCAGTCAAAGGATTGGCTGTCTGTCTGTCTGCATAATCGCATACTTTTGAACGCAATAACTTCTTTAAAAAATAACTTTGATAAATTAAATTTAGTATGTGGCCTTCTTACCTTAATGGTAGATTTGTGTCGAATTTTTGTGTCAATGGGTTAAAAAAAAGGCGTTCAAATTGCAAATTTAGTTTTCTTTATCTTACACTCATCCCCACTGGTAAACACGCCGTCTCCTAATTCCACTTGCGCGTTGGACGACCTTCGGAAATCATGGTATGACGTTTCGCTTATTTTTGCCCCCGCTGCGTTTGGGGTTCTTGTTCGTTTCACTGCCTTTTAGCTTATTTTTTCTCTACATGTGTTAGGAGTATACTAGATAGTTGAGGGCAGACAACTCCCGCTAGTTAGTACTGACAACGGCTTTTTAGTCTCTTTCTTGTAGCACTCGCATACTGTTTGGCAGTCTCAGTGGCGGATTTTGTGAGCATGAGTCAACAGGCGTAAAATTGCTTTGAGGTTTTCTCTACCTTAACCGATGTCGCAAATACGCTATGGCTTAGAACTACAATGTACGTCGAGTAGGTTTTGAGGCCCCCTAGATTCTCGAGGCACGAGGAGAGTGCCTCTAACACCTGTGCGAAAAGCCGCCACTGGACAGTCTGCAAGGGAAAGCCACTTCCTCGCCTCCATGGTCTCTAGATATGAGACTAATTTACATTTTTACGAGGTGATTGTGTTCATTAAAATTTTCGCTTTTTGGATGAAATGAAAACATATCTCTGCAGCAGTTGATTCGAAAATTCTTCAAATGATATTTGTGACAAGAGATAGATAATAAGTTTGATACTCAGGCATTAGTTGTGTTGTCACTGACCTTAACTAACCTGCAAAGAATCTTCAGAAATTTCCTTTTTCAATGAAACTGAAATACATGACGAGTTTCAGCTGATATTCTTTAAAAGAGCACTTTGATAACCTATTAACCAGACGCACTGTATTTCATACTTTGTCTAGACAGTCCACATTGTGCTTCATTTTCATACAATATCAGTAATACACATAAAAATAGGATAATATATTTTTAAAGACACTGCATGTTTATTTTATTTTTAGTATAATCAAATGAACAATTTATTTTCAAATGAGGCAAGAAATATCGCTGCGGAATCAGAGAAATATGAAAATATAAATATCAGCTAACCTTATCATCCATCTGTTTGGTAATAAAAAAATTCGACGGGAGGCTGTCTCTGCGAAACGGCCGCTGGGATTGAGGGGTGTACACTTACTCGAAAATATCTTATCACTTTGTCTCACAACTTACTGTGACCGCCAGACATTTACGTATGAAAAAGCGTGGGAATATAGGTTGGTCACTGCGTGCGCGCGCTCGGTCGCTGTGACGTCATAAAAATTCTTCGTGATTTTCCGCAACTTTGCAATTCGACTGTGGCTAAACTGTAATTCAAAATTCTAAAATTCTTTTTGCAATCTTCAATGTCCACTCTCTTCTCTGTGAAATGAAACTAAAACCAGCTCTATATGTTATTTGATTGCGGAGCTATAAGCGTTTAACTTTACCACGAAAAGCGTCATAATTTTTTTCCTTTCCCGACACCCCATTAGATCACTATGGAGGGATGCAAGTTTACGCCAAAATTTCAGAAAATAAGGTTTAACAGATAAACCAAAAAAAATCTGCCGTATTTGATTTGTTATCTGAACCCTGCATCGTCTTCTCTTTTACCAAACACTTATCAACACTTTCGTTTTGATAAGAGCACTAATAATGTCTTTGGAAGCAGAAACGCGTGTCTTCTTCGATAACATTCCTGAATTACCGTTAGCTTTTGAAACTGCTTGTTTTTTGGACGTGCGGGGGTATAGCTCAGTGGTAGAGCATTCGACTGCAGATCGAGAGGTCCCCGGTTCAAACCCGGGTGCCCCCTATTTTCTAGTTCGTTACAATTCATCAAAAAATTTAGGACGGAAACAAAACACGCCTTAAAATTATCAAGTACATTTTGCAGCTTGACCCAGAAGTATTTAGTAGCAAACTTTATCTGCTGAATTTCAACACAGCTTTTTATTCTTTGCATAAAGATTGGTTTTTTTTAAATTTATTTTTAAAGATTTTATTTTAATATTTCCTTTACAAAATTCGGTAACCGCATCTGTATGCTGATAATCAGTAAAGACCTTTAGTTTAGTTATATTAGCGTCCCTTTTTCCTTTCTCGTATACGAAGTATGCAAAGAGAAAGTATTGTAATCGTCAAAAAATTCGAACTCGAGATTTTGACGAATCTCCACGTTTTAGACCTCCCTGAGTCCAAAAAACACATTTTTGGAGTTATGTCTGTCTGTCTGTGAACACGATAACTCGAAAACTATTAGAGCTACGGAGATGAAATTTGGTATGTGGTCTTTAAACATAGTTTGTAGGTTTCTATCAATTTTGGACAAAATCCGTCAACGGGAAGTCTGTCTGTATGTCCGAAGTCATGTGAACACTATAACTCAAAAACTTGAATAGCTAGATGGATAAAATTCGGTACACAGTTTTATCGTCATGAATTTAGGTCCGTATAAAATTTTGGGCCAAATCCGTCAAAGGGTTGACTGTCTGTCGGGTAATTTTGAAAAGAATCTATCTGCACGCGCATGCGTACTGGAAGCAATCTTCTGTGCACGCGAAGGCTAAGGAGCGAATTACGTCAGTTTGTCCTTGAGACGGCAAGAGTGGAAAATCGGTAGGCATCTCTTTGAATTTGATTCTTTACCTAGATATTTTTCAATCACTATAATGAAAACCTTCTGATAGTCATAGGATTCTGGGTAACAGTAGGTTCGAATTTTTTTTATTCACGCGGGGGGAGGGGAATAGCACCTTTCTGGGGAAGTATGCGAGAAAGTTTAGGGCAGAACACTCCCGCTGGTTAACATCAATCGATTCAAGTGCTAAGTACCTTTCGCCCATCTATCAGCCATATATGTCTCCTAACGCCTCTTAGACAAATACATTGTCGCAAGCGGAACTGTCAACCAAAGACCCAGAAAGCAAATCACATTTCCATAAACATAATACCACAGAAAATAAAGCAGCCAGATCCCATTATAAACATTATACAAAAGATAGCTTGCGCTGTGATGCAAACACCTAATATTACAAATTTATTTTTTTCAAACCATGATAATTATTTCTTCAGCAAAGGTAAATACGGAATAATCGTCTAATTTAGTTTATTCTATCAAAGTAGCAGACAAACCAATTTTTTCAATATTCGGAATAGTGACAATTATTCAAATCTAGGCAGAGCGAATGGTTGGAATAAAGAATGGTCTGCGCCATAAGATTTATTGAAAGAAGTAAATCATTACGGAACAAATATAAAAAAGTAAGACAAAAGAAAGAATCTTCTGCTAAAGTTTCGAAAGAAACTGCATCATCATACATCAAAGTGTTCTATTTTAGACTTCAGACGTCGAAACTGCCTTCGCAAATTGAATTCCAGAATTACTCTTCAATCTCTAACGCTCCATTTTTTTATGCAAAATATCCAGACAGTATTGTTATCAATCAATGATAAGGAATTGAAAACTTTTTTTGCTTTTCCATGGCCTATTTATAAGAAACTAATTTTGGATACTAAAGTAGAGATGCATTTAGATTTATTTACAAAGGATCGAGAAACTAATTTTAAGGAGTGAGACTTTGAAAATGCATCACTAAATCGCATTTACAAAATTCGTAAAAAAGTATACTAATATACAGACAGACAGACAGTCAACCCGTTGACGGAGTGGCAAAGAATTTCATACGGACCTACATTCCTGGTGATAAAACTGTGTACAAAATTTTATCTAGTATCTAGCTATTCAAGTTTTTGAGTTATAGTGTTCAAATGAACGAGGACAGACAGACTTCCCGTAGACGGATTTT
>BGPR01026396.1:0-21557 GCA_013235015.1 Araneus ventricosus | reverse complement strand
AGTAAGCAATTTCTTATCCTTATTTAAATTTTTAAGCCTTGCTTCCACAACTCGGGTCTTTTAAGAATTAAAATATTTTTCAATGATTTTCAATACAATGTTGTTTCAATGGGGAACTTCAGCATTTTTTTTTATTTTTTAAATCGATTTAAAATGCTTCGAAACGAACAATAACATTAAAAAAAAATTCTAGACAGTTTTGTTTTTTTTAAAATTTGCAATCAAAGTTCGCTTCTCAGAAAACGCGGGAAAAACGACCCATTTTGGCACGAAACGGGTGTGACGTCAAAATTGCCAGACAGGGGAGAAACACTCTTCCTTCCCGTTTGCGCTCTATAGAGATTCTTTTTTTTTCTATGCTTTCCGACTATCGCATCAGATAAAATAATGTCGGAAAGATACAAGTATTGTATTATTCCTAAATGTCGTAATACAACTGTAACGGCACCCGATAAATTATTTATCAATGTGCCAAAAAATTATGTTATTCGCAAAAAGTGGTGTAAAGCGATGAAGAGAAATCCGAAGCTAAATCCGGAATTATCAGCAAGCAGCGTTCGTCATGTCTGTGGAGATCATTTTGATGCGAGTTATTAATCTATATTATACCTATTAAAATTGTATATTATGAAGCACAGTAAATTCAGAATTCGATATCTTTTTTGTTTTTAAAAGTATAAGTTGAGGTTAGCAGCAAAAAAAATTAAGATATTTTAAAGCAAATAGTTAAAGTTAATTAGTTTTTCCCCATTTGATTACATGGAATTTATTTTTTTACCCTTTGAGAGGCCATTGCCCCTCAAAGGGTAAAAATATAGAAGATCCCACCTTCTTTAAGAATCTTTTTTAAAAAAAAAAAAAAAAACTTGCTCATGTTATTTTATAGCATAAATTTTTTTTCAATGGATATTCGAATGTTTATTATATTTTTTAAAAAATTACCAGTACTATTGAAAATTAACAAGAATATCTTAAAAATTAGTTTAAATTCACAACTTTTTTTATAATAAAATTCGTTTTCATTTGTAGTTCAACAAAATAATTCGCAGAATTAACTTTTGATTCAAAATAAATTCTTTATATTCAATGAATGCATTAAAATCAAAATTAGTCTTTAAAAGTTAGTTTGCTCATCAATTATTATAGTTGAGAAAAGGTGGAATAAATTTATCTCATCGTGCATCTCGAGTTTGTTGATGGCAGCACTTAAATTCCTAGATCAGTCGCATTTGGTCTGGTTTGAATATTGTTATAAATGTATATAGTTTTTTTTATATAATTCAAAAATTAACTAACATAACGAAAAAAAACTTACTTTGCAGTAAAGAAAGCTTACTACTTACAGATACTTTGTTCGCATCTTTTTTATTTTTTTGCAATTTACGAAAGTGGTTACAGTTTTATCATTTTTAATTTTTTAGTGTATTTCTTTATATAAGTTATTTTTACCAGATTTTATATTAATTAGTATAAACTAGTATTTTAAAATTAATACTAGTACAAAGGAAATAATTTATATAGTAAAATAAAGCGTAGTAAAATAAAACTATATAATATAAAATTAATTTTTAAAAGGCACAGGTGTGTTTTTAAAAAAAATGCCGTACCTGAAATTATTTTGAACGGAACTTCTGAAATAAATAAATTCCTGTTTTTTTTTTTCTGTAGGCATACGAAATTTAATACATCATGCAAAATCAGGTTCTTATCTTTCCGTTCTTGCTTGTGCAACAGAAATCGCAGCGTCTTCTCGGAATGCCCGAGGGCCCCTCTGCGATTTATTGTTGCTTGATGGTTTCGAAAACCTATCCGTTTTCCCAAGGCGAATCCTTTTCTGTATAGTATAGAGCCCTGTTCCGGTAACTGAAGGGAAGGTCAAAACAACTTTTCTTATGAGATAATTTACGAGCCGGCGTTTTGTGTCCAGTTTCTTTCTCGGAACTGAATAATTACAGACACATGTACTGACAAAACATTTGTGTTACTTCCCTTGTAATAAAATAAGTAAGCGATCAGGATTTTAGAGTAGAAAAACTAAAAACTTCACTTTTAAAATGTTAGCTGGTACAAACGCCTTGATTCAAAGCAGAATACAGAACTAGCGAAAGAGAAGTATGCGAAGGAAGGCACCCTCGACGTCAGAATCTACTCGGCCAATGAGAGTGCGTTTCGGATTGCATCATGATTCTTGCTATTTCAGTGCATCTTTCGCTCTCAATATCTAAATAAATAAATTTTTCTGTAAAATTTCACTTGCATATTTGAAATTAGAATGATTTTTTCTACAAATACGGATGGCTTTCATGTGTTTTTAAAAAATGCTGAAGTTCCCCATTCAACTAGATTTGTTCTTGTTGCATGTAGGAAAATGAGTTGAATCTAAATTTTTAGGTTAATCTTTCCAAAGATCACGCTTACATTTGAATGATTTAATTCGATGACACAAGTTCATAATTATCTGAATTTTCACATGCAATTTTTCCCTTTAAAACTATGAAGCAAAGTAGAAAAAAAGTTTTCCAATTGATACATAGCAAAAACACTCTTCTCCGAAAACCCTATTTGTCCTATATCTTGATGGAAAATCCAATAAGTCATTGCCTAATGTTGTGAGATTTACTATATACTATAATAATGTGCATTTAGAAATTAAAAACACACACACATTGCAAATTTTTTCAAAATATTCTGTTGCTTTGGCAGGGCTGCAAGTTTGACATATATGATTCATGCAATCAGTTATCCTTGAAAGTTGTGTAAAGTAGAAAATTTATTTTCTAAAATTTTTAGTAATTAGATAAAAATTTATGAATGTTTTAGATTTTCTATTTGAACTTAAAAGACATTATGAAAATTCTTAAAATATAGCAAGCATGTGAGTGGATGGAAAACATATAGGAAATATGCAAGGATTATAAAATTTAAAACAAACTGACCATTCTAGGCAGTGGGCATATATCTCCAAAATTCATATAAATACCCTCCACTACAAGAAATCTTCTGGTCACTTTGGCTTTCTTTGGATTCTGTTAACATAATCATCTGTTAGTTTTTTTGTAAGAGCTCTTCATGATTGAAAATTGAACATCAGAATTACTACATACTAGTTTATCACGTTCGTCTTGCTGCTTCAGGAGTCTTTCCAAATCATCCACGTTATTATGTTTGAAAAAAAAAATTTGACTACGAGAAGCCACCAATCCTTTTTGAATAGCAAAATTAACTCCTTCATCACTAAAATACAAATAATGAAAAAAATATTTTTGAAGCAAAAGGGCAATAAACCTTTTATAAATAACTTCTACAATTGGTTTATAAATTTTTACAACATTCAGTTTATTTAAATGTCAGTTTATATAATCTAATTTTATTTAAAAAACACACACACACACACATTTGTTTGCATGTACATTCAATAATAAAATATCTGTTAAACAATAAGATGAAATGTTATCAAGGTTTGGCAAGATTAACAATACATTACTTCTTTTTCTTTCTTTTCAAACAAAATGAAATGGACATAATTTGATTCTTACACAAGTAACATTATAAATATGAACTTGAAAGGATATAGTTAAAAACAGACCAAGAGAAAAGTAATGCTGTGAACGCAGTTTTATAGCTGTTTAAATACTTTAGCATCCAATTCAAGTTATATCCACAACGGATATGGTAAAGTTTTCAGTGACTCGTTAGTATTATAAAATGATAGCCTGATCTGTTATGAGTTTGTAAACACTTTCATCATAAAACAGCTTTAGATAGTTGTTTGCAGAGATAGAAGTTTAGAAAAACAAATACAAATTTTTCTGTATTACTTATTTCAAATAAGACCCACAGATTTACAATAATACATTTATTGTATTAAAAACAAAAAAAAAAAACTTATCTAAAAATTTGAAACAGAAGTAATGAAAGCAGTGAAAAATATAATTTTTTAAAATCATCAAGATATTTTACCAATTAAAGAATTGAAACATAATGTTAAATAATATCATTTAATAGCATTCCGTTTTTTATATGAAAAAGAACAAAGATATTTCCTCAACTTATTGTTTTCAGCCAATAAAAAAATAATGAAATATTTCTAAACTTCATAAAACATACTATCCATTTCATCAATATCTAGTCTATTAACTGATTTTTTTTGTTGTTTTTTAATCTGAAGATAATGTCACAGAAAGAGCAACATAGTGATCATTACAGCTTTCTATCTTTAAGTTATCTCAAAATAGATATTTACTAAAGTAAATTCTTCATTATAATCTGTTTCCATTCAAAACATTTAGAATATTCTATTCTCATTTTATTTAGGGCGAGGTGGGATAAAATGGGTAGGCAAAATATATGGCTTATAAAAATAACAGATTTTAATTATATTTGTAGTTTTTTTGAGTTGGATATAATAGAGAGCTGTTCTGACTTCCATTCCTCAACTGATATTTTTTTCACAGTTTCTTTATAAGTGAGTGGTAACACATTAAACCGAAGTGGATAAGCTTATACCATATGTTATGTGTTCTAACTTTCATTGCCAGGACCAGATTAGTGAGGAATTTTTATTACAGTGGTATAATATCTTTTTTTTGGACTTCTCTGCTGCTCCTTCAACTTGCAGCAAAGGATATATACAGTCAGGATTAACATTCTGCAACTTGTGTAGGACAGATACAGCATGATTTTTTTCTTCAAATAATTAATTCATTTATGATAAATTGAAATTAGTGAAACATAAATATTCCATATCATAACTAGTTTTAAAAAGTCCTGCACGTAAAGGATCAAGAAAATCACCAATTTTCTCTCATGAAGAGGAGCGCATAATTGTTTAGTCTTTAAAATTTATGGCAAGATGTGGTTATCAGAGGGATCTAAAGTGTATAGTTAAAAACCTAAAAGCAATTCAACACAAAATAACACTTTCATTGGCAGATGCCAAAAGTTTGCAACCAGATGTTTCTGTTTTCTCTGACATGCCTTCATGCTCCCTGAACCTGTCTTTGTCTCCACTTAAGGAGTGTAGATCACAAAGCAAAATTTCTTTAACATACAAAGATTTGAAATGCACAAAAATATTGCCAAAAAGCTTCAAATTTCACAACTGCATACATGAATAATTCAAAGCAAAAATGCGAATGTGTGCAGACAAGTGCTGGTGAAATTTTAACATGTGGAGATGCAATAGAAAGGCTAAAAATTGAAAGAGAAAATAGCAATGTAATTAACTTGCAGAAGAAGTATCTGGAAATGATATTACTGAAAATACAGCTGTGAGACAAAGTCTAACAGCAGGTGCCTGGATAAAAGCATTACATTTGATGGAGAAAAGCAAAACAGAATTCATTGGCAAAGTTATGGCTCTTAAAGGAGATATCCATAAAATGAAAAATTTAAGATGGGCAACTTTCATTTTTCTGGCTGTAGATCACACAGATTACATCAAAGATGAACAAATAATAAAAATTTTGAATGAGCCACAATTTAACAGCAGAGGTCATTAAATTTGGGGGGAATAACAGATATACAGAATATGTTGGGAGAAAAAACCCTATTTTATATTTTGCCAAATTTACTGTATAATTTGAGTCTTTTTAAAATAAATTAATAAAAAACATTTTTTAAATCTGACTTTTACTGTTATTATATCACTGTACTGCAAAAAATAATTTATTTTTTGTATCATTTGCTACAGTATCAGATTTACATACCCATTTTCACCTGGGTGGTGTAAAATGGGTATACAAAACATATGGTTAAAAATTATCTCCCAGCAAACATACATATATCAAATTAATAATGAAACTTACTTAATTTCACTCTTAAGATGTGTAATTTATAGAAAAAAAAAAAGGTTTAAACAAGTAATATCTTGAAAATGCTTTTTAATTGAAAAGCTAAAAGTAGGGTATTTTCTACCCATTTTACCCCACCTGACCCTAAGATCACAGTTTCTACTACACACATCCATTGTACCTATTTACATTCTTTTACTTTTTTTTTTAACATTTCAATCTATTTATTTCAAAAGCAATTAGCATTTATTCATACAACTAAAAGCATACAAAATTATTTTTGATTATATGTATGCAGCTAATTTACTTTACATTCTACAGTAAAGTTAACAATCGTTAAATATTAAAAGTTGTCATAACATAAAAATTTCAACAGAAAAAGATCACTTTTTACTTTCTTGTATACAAAGAGAAAGTATTGTAATCATCAAAATATTCAAACTCGAGATTATGATGAATCTCCATCTTTTAGACCTCCCTAGGTCCGAAAAACACAATCTTGGAATTATGTCTGACTGTCTGTGAACATGATAACTTAAAAACTATTAGAGCTAGAGAGATGAAATTTGGTATGCGATCTTTACACATAATTTGTAGGTTTCTATCAAAATTTGGACAAAATCCGTCTACGGGAAGTCAGTCTGTCTGTCAGAGTTCATGTGAACTCTATAACTCAAAAACTTAAATAGCTAGATGGATAAAATTTGGTACACAGTTTTATCATCAAAAATGTAGGTCCGTATCAAATTTTGGGCCAATTCCGTCAAAGGGTTGACTGTCTGTCGGTCTGTATAAATGCATACTTTTAACACGATAACTTCTAAACCATATGACTTAGATACATAAAAATTGATATGAGGTCTGCTAGCATTAATTGTAGATCCTTCAAATTGCATATACAGATTTCTTCATCATACTATGACACAAAAAAAGTGCGACGGATTCACACGTTTTTCCCCCACCCATGTTAGGGCGGATACGAGAGAGTTTTGGGGAGACCACTCCTGCTAGTTGCAAAAGTAGAGACAAAAGAGAACAGGTTTATAGATTACAACTGCATTTATTCAGACAGTGTGCGGCAGGTTTATAACTTTCTAGGGATCAAAAACACTAATTTATGACTGCCTCAATATGAATACAAACTCTACTATTGAAAAAATATTATTCACACCTCTGATCTGAAGAATGGGATGAATCAGAACATCAATTTACGACAGGATGTAACTTCTACTATTGCTAGATTTTATTTACCGTTCTAATACAGAGAACAGTACATGTTTATGTTAACAGAAAGAAGTAAAACATCAATTTATAAATAACATGAATACAAATATTACAATTTTAGCTCAAAAAATAATTTATCACATATATACATGTAAGATAAAAGATTTTGGAGGTGTAGGGATTAGGGATGGGAAAAACCAACCGGTTTGAACCGAAAATCGCTTTTTTTTTTTGGTTAACTGTTTTTTCTTGCCCCGGTTTAAATCCAGAAACTGGGTCAGAAGATAGGCTCGATTTTAGTTTCGAATAGACTAAAATTTACCAAGTTATAAAGCTTTGAATTTCATCATCTTAAACCAATCACAGACAACCGCTTACTCGAGGCGTCTGTTGGTTGGTGGGTTACTGAAAGATTCTTTATGTACAGATAAATATTGGCGAATGGATCGATTTCCTGCAAAAAGAATACTAATAATAAAAAAAAATTGTCACAAACGGCATCTGTTTATTATAGCCAAAAAATATTTATCTTTGGTCGGAAGTTATGTGGTGTCTGAAAGATTAGTATCTACGTTGAATGATGTTGTTTCTGATGAGAGGTGTCGACTCATGGATCAACACATTGCTGAAAGAGTTTTTATGAGCAGATTAGATGATAAATATTGGCCAATGAATTAATTTCTTGTGAAAACAATGTTAATAAAAAATTTTTTTCTAAAATACTTACCTTATTGTATATTATTATTAATAAAAAATTCTGTCCACAAACATTGCTTAAAAAAAATAACTGAAAAGTTTTTTTTTTTTCTTCCAAAAACCAGTTTTAACCACCAGGTTAAACCAGAGATGGGGATTAAAAAAAAAAAAAAACCATGGTTTTAACCGAAAACCTTTTTTTTTTTTTTGAAAAATCCCCCATCCCTAGCGGATCATTTAAAGGAGTTGCAGTCTCTTACATCTAATAACCTTTTATTTGAAGCTATCAATTAGTATTATTATTGATGAAAAAGTACTTTTATAATCTTCAGAAAATATTTAATTCCAAGCTACAGCCATCGTTAAAATCTTGCAAGCAAAGCAATATGGATCACAGAGAAGTGTCAAATAGAGTGAACCTTGTTAATAGATTTTATGCTTTTTAAACGGAACTTCCCTAGATTTTTGCTAATTCAGCAGCTTTGTGAGATTTGGGGCACTGATTGATATGGAAGTTTTTATCTCAGAGAGTGAAAGTCTCAGTAATTAGATTTAAGCATGGATAAATTGAATTTATCATACGGTAATTAGATTTTAAAAGGCGAGAGAAAAACTAAAGGTTCATGTGACTCATAGATTAAAGTAGAAGTGATTTTATTTTTAAAAATTAAGCAGCATTAAAAAGAATTTATATTAAAGGCACGGATAAATTGAATTTATCATACATATGATAAATCTTTTTCCCCTTGAGCTATTAAGAGTTTAATTTAAATACATTTTTGCTTTGATATCTCAAGAAATTTCCCTGGTTTGATCTGCATCAAGAACACCTTCAAAGAATGCTGGATCAGCAAAATACAAGCAATATTGCTTTCCACCTAAGCAGGCTTTTCCCTTTCAACCCTTGGCATTTGCTGCCAGCAGGGACATGTCTTTTTGAGCTTCTCCTACAATGGTCATGGGTGCATTGTGTAAGTTACTTTAATGAATTTAATCTAATATGGAAATTTCCTGATTAAAGAGAAAATAAAGATTATTTGCTAATTTATTACTTGAACTCTTCTTTCTTAAATGATAAAACACCATTTATATATAAATTATATAAAATAAAATGAAGTCATATTTCTACCAGTAAATATAAGATATTAAGGCACATTTCTATCAGTAAATATAAAGTGATCTTTGTAATAAAACGATTTCCAAAAATACCAGAAAATAACATCTCCATGTTTGGCATAAGCTGGAATAGCACTAGAGATAGTAGAGAAGCCATATGAGTATAATACAGCCTCTTGTTGTTTCATAAACTTGGCAAGTTTTGCCTCCAGTTCCAAGTGAATATCTAAACATTTTTTTAAAATAAACAAAATTAATTTTAAAGCACACTCTTATTTTTCAAAACTAAAGATATGATTTTCAAAATTTTATTCTTTTTTAATTTTTACAAAACTTCTTTAATTTTTAACAATTTGATTCCACTTCATATTAAAGATAAGAAAAAAATTTAGCTTACTGTTAAGTTATGAATCAAATTAATAGCATTTTGTTAATTTAAAGTTACATTTTATATATTGCAAAATGCAGCAATTCTATACTAATTCAAAAATAGGAGTAAAATCTTCATACTTTGTATCTACTATCAATAAAATACATATGAAAAAACAATAAAAAGAATACAAATGAAAAAAGTATGAAGTATAGCCACATCTTAGAGCTGCTACCGAGTTTCCATACATAATAAGCATTTTTTAAATAAAACAATGTATTCTTAATTACAAATATATGTTCCACATTTATTTGTTATTAATATTTTTGCTTTAATTAGAAGTTCTGCAAACTGTACTATTACTTAAAACACAAATTTTAACAGTCTTTTTAGAATGCATAAAAAGTGGTGTTAAGTAAATATCTATTAACTAATTTGTAAATAAAATGAACCAGGAAATTTGCTAAGGATTTTAAATTAATAATGACTAATAATTTTTTATTAAGTTACAGCTTAATTAAACTGCAGATTTTTGAATCAATACAGAGCTGTTAATATAACTGTATTTTCAAAAAAGAGATGCAAGAAAAAAAATCTAGGAATATTACCAACAGTTCCATAAAAGCCTCTAGGCCCACAAGAACCTACTCCATATTTTCTCAAACATTGCAAAGCTGCTTCCTGATTGGTTGGAAAAAAAAATGAATGATTTATTAGAAATTAGGATTACATTAGACAAATTTTAATAATTACCAGCAAAGCTTCAGTAAAAATGTCTGTGTTTTTTTATAAATATTATAAAATTAATAGATTTCAAGAAATTAATATCTCCAAAAATACAAAAGAAAAACACATGAAATTTTTAAATCAAGTAAAATTTTACAATTTTAAAGGAGATAAAAACAGGATGACCAAAAATATTGATTATGTGCAATCCAGAATGGTATGTTGATTTAAAGAAGGCACATCCAGGCTAAATAATTTAATTAATTAAACAATTTAAGATTAGCGTGGAACTCTTCTTATAATTTTACGTTATTTTGTTAGTTATTAAAATGCCATTAACTTAAAGATTCATTCAGTTCAATTTAAGTAATCAGCAAAACAAAAGCATAAAAAAATCATCAATAAATATTAGATCTCTGTAACATTAGAAAACTGAATGACCAGAATATCTAAAAGCAAAGGTTTAAATGAGAGCTCAATGGATTTAGAAATTTCTGTTGTCAAGCTAGCAATAATTTTTTTTTAGCTCAGCAACTGCAAAGGAAACTTAAGCTGTCTAATATTTGAGCCAAGGTATTATTTTAAATGGAGGTTTATTATACTAGAAGAGCAATTTAGGGCAATATGACTGTACATATTGTTACAAAGCTAGAAAGTCGTTTCCCTGAGATGCTAATCTTGGCTACAAAGACTTTGACGACAAAAGGAATTCTCTAGAAGGACCTCAAACTTTCAACCTATTCCTACCAGCTTCATGAACTTTCTGGAGATTACGTCACTTCCTACATAATGAAGTCACTTCCTGTAGAAAAAGTATAAAAGCAAGCTCTCAAGCCAAGAAGAGTTAGTTGGATTTTCATCAGCAAGTAAGCTGGTGAGCTGATAAGAAATCTTTGAGTGCTGTGTTGAGATTTATTGGTAATCTCTGCTGTGAATTTTTACAAGTGCTGTTTTAATACCTGTGCTATGTTTCTTTTCCTAGAACATTTGTAAAATAAAGAGCTTTATTTTTCTAAATACTGCTTATTGGATTGCATTCACGTACACCCACAAATCGATTTTGTCACAATATATTTCTGTAGTCTGTTGGTAATGTTAAAACTAGTTTTTCCTTGAAAGCATTAATCATTTTCTTAACTGGTTTGAGCAACAATAATATAAAATATGACAGCTATCTGATTCACAAAAACTTTGAATTAAATGAATTTTGAAAGTACACATGAAAATAGTTGAAAATTTAGTTTTCATTTCTGCACAGGCAACCAAATAATGCTACACAAAATCTTTGGGATCTTTCATTCTTGAAATTAGGTAGATCAGAAATATTTCTAGTTCTGTGTCTTTCTTTTCATTAAGGTGAACAAAGGTATGTAATCATCTATAAACTGATAGTTAAATACTGGACAAAACTAACTGCTTTCTACAAATGATCGGGTACTCATACCATGAATTCTGGGGAATCACTTTCTTAAATTTGTTTCCCACGGCAATTAGTCACTCAAATTAATTTAACTATTTATACAGTTATCCAAAATACAAAAGTATTACCATATACCATGCGAGTCAATATAAAAATGTCAGAAAAGAGAATACAGTAAGATATTCTAAGTAACTTTTATATAATAGACAAAGGCTGAAATTACTATTCAGTAAATAAATTACTATTCAGTATTACAACGTACCTCTAACTTTTCATGTTCTACTAAGCCTAGATAATTATGTGTAGCAGCATTCAAGCATTGCTTGCCATCTACCATTACAACCTTGCCAACTTTGCTATAACGATAATTTAAGATCATAGATACATAAATCAATTTCTACAATACAAAAATTCAAATAAATAAAAAAATAATTTTTAAAAATCTTTTATACTCAAACAGAAAATCAGTTTAAAAAACAATTAAACACATTCAACTCAACAATAAAAAAAATAATCAGACTATTAGTAATTATGAATATTCTTTATGTTAAACCCTTTGAACTTAAACATTTAAAATTACTTTAAATATATATATATGTTAACACTTTAACATATGTTAAATTGAAAAAATTGCTTTTACTGATCAAAAAGCAAATTCTAAAGTTACATGGTTGAAGAAAAATCTATAAAAATGAAAATATCGTAAACTAAAATTTTTAAAAGTTAACTAATCAAACTTATTTTATTCTAAATTCGTTTAATGTTTATGACATTTATTAACAAAAAGTTATAAAAATGTAACTAATTTTAGACAGCCACATTATTATGTTTGCAATATTTTTCTATTATACAATAATGTTATCAACTCGATCAGCTCAAAAACAGTAATGTTATCTGAACAGCATCTAGTGGATTCTCTATAGTCCAAGACAACTCAAGAATGTTATACAGTGAAAGATATAGATGGTATTCTTCCATGGAGAGAAATAGTCTTGCATTATACTAATGTATTAATAAGCAATTGACATATTTAAACAGAATTTTGCTTTAAATAACAATAAGTGATATTCTCTGCAATAAAAATCTATTTTCAAAATATATGTTATTCAATTTCTTAAATCCTTTTCTCCCGCCTTGTGTCTGAAATTACAACCCAAATGACCTTGGAGCATTTGGGGGATTTTTTTTTTCCTGCCTCTCCGGAGTTCACATTTGGCGAGTAATCTCTCTTGGTGTTGGGTGATTATGATTATTCAGAAAACGTAACAATTTATTTCTGTTAATTCATTTCTTTTTTTTAAAATCATTTTTATATGGTAGCAACTTCTAAAATATCGCTGCTTTTGAAATTATTAATTCATCTGACCTTTTTTTTCCGAATTTGCATCATTTTTTGTACATGTATATAACAATATACATTAAAATAAAACTCAAAGAAATCAAATGAAAATATATCATAATAAAAAGAGCACAAATAAGACAAAATATTGAAAAAAAAGAGGAAAAGTTGTGTTATTAGCATTTCTTCCAAACTTAAATAATTCTCCCAACATTAAGAAAATGCTGAAACAAATTTCCTTTAAACACCATAGCTTATTATTCCCGCCAAACTTGTGTCGATTAATCAGTTCCAAAACGTAGGAATTTATTTCGCTTACGATTCAGTTGCTTTTAGGATGTGAGAATGGGATATATTTCTGTACATCTAATTTATTTATATTATCTTTTAATGTATTGGGTTTAAAACTAATTTTTGTATGTTTGGATGTAGTACAACTTTGATTGCGTATGTAAATTAACGCTTTTAACACTTTTGATATATATCTATAATATAGAATGCTGCTCAGCACGTAACACAGCATAAAATTTTTTGTATTTTATACGTTTGGATTAATCAGTTTTTTAATATAAAAACTATATGGAAAGCTCTAGATTTAATGAATTCATTTGTGCGAAAGTGTGTACGAAAAATATACGCATACAATGAAAAATAGTATAAGTGTGCCAAGAAAAATATTTAAAATAGAATATGAAGCTTTCGGTTGTGCTGTATAATATAAAACATTCAATGCACATACCTTCACTTCTCAAAACTCCATATTAGAAGAGTGAAAAAAGTTTTACTGAATATATAATTTAAAAATTGAGTTGCAATTCAATTATTATTCAATGTAAATATTTTATTTTTTTTATTAAATTTCCTTTTAATTATTAAAAAATTTATCCATTCTTTATTGGAAGATAGCAAACAACATGAAAGAATGGTTGGTGTAATCAATTTTTTTTTTTTTTGCACAGAATCTCCTGCCGTATACAATTTTAAATATTGCGTCAAGTTTCTACAATTGGTATTTCTTGGGCTTGCTTTAATTAATAATGCACAAATTATGTACTTAAAAACAATGTAATGGAAAAAAAAGAACTTTCTATACAACTTTCTCTTTTTGCTTTGAGTGCAAAACGTTTGGCGCACACAAAGTTTAAAAAAAAAAATATATACTTCTGGTTGTTGACGAATTCCAATAGAAAGTAAACCCAAGAAGTGTGGAAACACAAGCTACTTCATTCATCGGTGCAGCGCCGGAAGTATAGGGTAATCTGCATTAGCTTCTTAACCTGTCTTTGAGTATAGTTTGATTTGAAGTTGAATTCACCAAAGGCGAATTATCGGATGAGGGTGTAATGTCATTCAGAGGTGATATAGTACACCCTTATTAGATCATTCTCCCTAACATAGGGAAAAGTTTTTAACTGAAATTTTGAATACAGAAGGTGAAATGGTAACTTTATTTTTACCGATTATGCTAAAGAGTAATAATGTAATGAAATCATAATCAGAATATAAATTATTCTCACTGAAGATTGAAAAAAAAATCATTTGCTCTACAACTTAAGACTATACATACCCAGTTATAGTTCTTGGTTTTAAACATGGGTTGTTTTCATCTGAAGGTGGCACTAATGGTTCTGGTGTCCACTCAGCAATTAATTGTTCCTTTTCCTAAAATACCATTTCAAAATTCAATAAATATCGACCAACCAAACCAACTGTGTCACTTTACAATTCCATATTCACTTTTGTAATTCAGTCATAATAAAATACTTACATTAAAAAAAGACAAATCAAACAGAAATCTTTATTTTCAACTTCAAGACAGATAAAAACATTCAAAATAGTCTTAACAAAAAAATTAGCAATACCTGTAAAACTGAAGTTAAAGATGCAAATTTTTAGAACCGATGTTTACACTTATATTATGAGGTTTTTCTTCATTTAAAAACTACATTTTGCAAGTATCAGGATGATATCAAGGACCAAACCTTGAACAATACTAATGAATTACTTTACAGTTAGATCATGAAATAATATACTAGATTTCTTTACGTCATCCCTTTATTTATATTTTTCCTTTTTATGGGTAAACATTTTATAACAAAAAGATATGTGGGCCTAAATTTCTGAATACAAAGAAAACTTAAATTTATATTTTATAATTGATGTACAACTAATATTTGCAAACTACATTATATATTTAAAACATGGAAATATTTGTGAACAAATCAATATTTTCATCAAATAAACTTTCAGTAATTGTAAAAACTTATGATTCAGCCATAACTTTCATTGATAATGTTACAAAGCTATAAAGTTGTTTCCCTGAAATGCTAATCTTGGCAACAAACCTGGCAACTTTGGCGACAAATGGAATTCTCTAGAAGGCACTCGGAACTTTCAACCTATTTCTACTGGCTTCATGAACTTTCTGGAGATTACGTCACTTCCTGTTGAAAAAGTATAAAAGCAAGCTCTCAAGCCAAGAAGAGTTAGTTGGATTTTGTTCAGCAAGCAAGCTGGTGAGCTGATAAGAAATCTTTGAGTGCTGTGTTGAGATTTATTGGTAATCTCTGCTGTGAATTTTTACAAGTGCTGTTTTAATACCTGTGCTACGTTTCTTTTCCTAGATTATTTGTAAAAATAAAGAGCTTTATTTTTTAAATCTTGCTGATTGGATTGCATTCAAGTACACACACAAGACAATTTTGTCAAAATATCTTTGTTAATTTAATATGCAAATTTAAAAATAAGAGAATTAAAGGCACTGAAGAATACTAATATTGAGAAGATATTCCAATTATGGTTAAAAGTCTTCCAACACATTGACACTGTGAAAACAAGCAAATAGAAATGAATACTTATTATCCTACCAGATTACTCTTTTATGTAGAAGAAAGGACTTACTTGTTCAGTTAATTCTTGTCTTTGAGGCTTATAGCTTTTATGCACAAGCAACCAAAATACCCAAACGACTAAAACAGCTTCCAAAGCTAAATGATATGTAGGAGCCTAATGAAAGATACAAATAAAATTTAACAAAATATCCATTTGTAAGATTAATATCGACGGAAAGTGTAACTAAGAATAAACTAACAAATGTTTCATGAACATATTTTACTTTGAGAAATAGCATTATATATGTATGGAAAACACAGTAGCACATTTTTAACATGATGAGACATAGAGTCCCACAGTTATAGCTTGCATTTAAGATTAAGCAATTTATGAGAAGTTTTATTCAAAAGAATTTACTAAATCTTTCCTTTTTTAAATAAATTTTAAGCAAATAATGAAAATTGAAAAAAATTAATGAATGAAAAAAAAAGACACTTGATGATCTTACATGAGCAGATGCTAAAAACACTAAAGTAGAATTTTAATTGTGTGCACACAAACAAAATATAATGAAGACATACAACTTCAATTTTTGTTTTTTAAGTATATATAAGATTATTTAGTAACAGCATAACAATTACATAATCAGAAATAAAACCAGTGGAAGTAAGCTTCCCTAGAATTCCTTGTATACTCCCTAACAAAGGTGTCATTCTCCTGCACCCCATGCACATAAAAATTATGGACCTTGGGTAATGCCCGGAACACTACGAGTACTAAGTAAGATTTTATAAAGTTCACATGCATGGAAATATGCAAAATGACAGATAGTCAACCCTTTGACGATCTGGTTCAGAATTTGATACAGACCTAAAATTCTAATAATAAAACTGTGTACCAAAGTTTATCCATCTCGCTATTTAAGTTTTTGATTTATCATATTTACAAGAACACTGGCAGACAGACAAACAGACTTCCTATCGGTGGACTTTATACAAAATTTGATAGAAAACTACAAATTTGGTGTAAAGATCACATACCAAATTTCATCCGTCTAGCTCAAATCGGTTCATATATATTATTAATTTCAAAATTTATAACGTCTAATTAATTCCAAAATTGTGTTTTTCGAACTCAGGGAGGTCTATGACATGGAGATTCATCAAAACTTCGAGTTTCAATTTTTTGACGATTACAATACTTACTTTCTCTTTGTATACTTCGTACACGAGAAAGTAAAAATTATGTAACAAAGTAAGATCTTCACAAATCCAGATAAAATTCTACCCAAGTATATAAGAAATAATCAATATTGAAATATTAAATAAAAAATCAATATTGAAATAGATCTTTAAGAAGATTTAAATATTATGCTTCAATACATTTGAATAAGACAGAGAACCAACACAAAGATGCCACTAGAAAGGTATGAACTCATAGATCTGCCACACCTCAATTTTACAGCTAATTTTGGAACTTCAACAGGCCAGCAAAGGCATCTTCATCAAGTTAATACAGTTGCTTACTGTCTGGACTGGTGCTTATCTGATGCAGTGCAACTCTGACAAATCTTAAGGTGGTCGTCTAAAGCTTATAAATCATCCAAATCATATCAGTACCGCTAATATGTATTGTTGAAGTCTAGAATTTTGTCAAAATGGTCCGACATATCACTATAAGTAATGTGTGAAACTCCAAAATTCTCAAAATGCTCTTAATATTTAAAAAAAATAAAACAACCCAAAATATTCATTAAATTTCGTTAATTTCTTTTAGTACGTAACGGTGAAGATAGATGGCGCTCAAAGTGCCGGTCAGATATGCTCTTGGACTCTTTCATAGTAATAAAAGCTAATTTTGTTCATTTTTGAAGAAAATAAAGACGCATGAAGAGTTTTAATAATAGTTTCTCAACAGTTAAAGATTCTTTTTAATCAAAAAACGTCTAATTTTTTTGAAAACCGATATTTTGTCCTGTGTGTATAGTAATTCGGCAACCCTATGCGGATAACCTTTGAATACAACAATTGGGTCTCTTTAGAACGTGAAGAGTCCCTCCCTCCCTGCTGCCGCGTAATTGCATTCTTCTTTCCAAGGTCGAAAGTAAGATAAACGGTTCCTCTACGGGTGGAAGTTTTATTGCAGTTTTTTTTTTTTTTTTCCTGCTGTAGAGAAGGGGATTCCTTCGTTTCTGCTGCTGCACTGCGATTAACCAGATTTCTTTTGTAGCGCTTTTATTATAAACGTTAGTTAACTCCATCTATCTCGCTATCTATACTCTTGTAATTATCATCAATAATAAATTTATTGATTTAAACAAGATGTAAAGATTTGATTAAATATAATGTATAGAAGATTATTTTTGATAGTTATTCTAGCATTTGTGGCTACTTATATAAATTATTTTCTTGATTGAAACTAATAATCACATCCCTTTTTCAAAGTTGCGATACAATAATGAAAGAAAAAAACGTGCTTTATTTATTGAAAGTGTCAAACGATAACTTTACCCTTGGGTACTAAACTCAAAAGAAAACGAAAGTAAATATTTATCATCGAAATAAGAATTGTGCTTACAAATAAACACAGCGACAGAAACACAAAATTCTTCTCCATGCAAATAAACATTTGATAGAACTTAAAGAACGATTACAATCATACTAAAATTATCAAATACAATTTTTTAAATTCTTCATATTTTTAAATACAGTAAATATTTCTAGATTATTTTTTCATTTGCTAGAAAATAAAAATATTTACATTTCATTTTTAATATGGGTCATTTCATGCTGTGTTTAAAAATTAAACATACATCAATTATGCGAATATTTAATTTTCACTTATTTTTTGTGGACTCGAATGAATCTACCAAAACTGAAATGAGAATAGAATAAGAGTATACTCTCTCTATTTATAATAATATATTTTTAAAGAAAAGCGAAAACCTATGACATTTTTTTGAAAAGCATCATAACCGAGCTTATTTTAATTCTACATTTAATTGTTTGATATCATTATTTTCGGAATTTATCTAATTTCAGCGCAATACTTTTAGAATCTCAAAATTTGATTACATTTTAAAATTTTGAGTCAAAATGCAGCGAAATATTATTTAAACTTTTTGTTGCTGCATATAAACTTGGCATCAATGAATCGATGAAATTCGTTAAGATAGTATTTTCTGAAATTGTCACCATAAATAATCGAAATTACAAGATAAACGATTATCAGTGTAATAATACTTTAGTTTCTAATTTACTCTGTGTTATACTGTTGTTTCATATAAGATTGATGTCCAGTTTTTAAGCTACTCGAGGGCGGTTTTGGAACGGATTTCGTAATTTTAATCTTTCCATTTTAAATGTACCATTCTCCAAACTCCCACTCCACACTAACGTGAGGATATTATTTTCTGCTATAACTAGCAAGCATTGACTCTAGAAATAGTTGAAATTTCAAGATAAAGGAACGTCAATCCTAGATTTCCAATTTACTCTTTGTCTACTCTCTGCTACAGCGTTGTTTTATATTAGATTATCATCAAGGTTTTAAGCTACACGAAGGCAGTTTTGGAACAACCTCGTAATTTTGAATGTTGACCAATGACGAGAACAAATGAGTTGGCACGTCATTCTCCAAACTTCCACTCTACACCAACGAATAGTGGTACAGTTTCGGTTTGTAGCGCGACATATATAGAAATTTCGAGGTAGGCAAATGGCTTTAATTTCTTGAGGGTCGGTAGAGAACCGCTTGGGACCCTGAAAGCCATAAATTGTTTTATATAAATGCGCAGTCTAAGGAGGGTTCACGGAGGTTAAGGTTGAGTTGGGGAGAATCTTTCGAACACTTGAGTCTCGTTTCTGTGAGACTTCGGATTTCATTTTGTAAAGTCTTAACCCCTTCATACCTTGTATCCGTTATACCGGACACCAACTTTGAACAGCTCCTATTAATTCAATAATTGACGAAACTGCATGCTGTTTTTTTAATTTGATTCTCGATTTTCTTAGAAATATAATCGTTGCAAGAATTTTTCGTTTTGGCATGGAATCATTTTAGTTTTTTTAGTTTTTCCAAAAAAAAATCGAGAAAATCATCGTCTTTCCCAAAATGAAGCTCGGTGGTGAATTTTGTTTTTCAAGTAATTTCTTGTTTTTAATCCTTTTTTACCATTTAAAAGGCTTCTACAATATTTTATTACCCTTTGACAACCATTTTAAAGTGAAATTTGTGTGATTTTTCTTCTTTTTTTAGTTGAAATATTCGGTATTGTCCGGATGCCGCACATGGGATAACTTTTTTAATTTTTCATCTACAGGCTTGAAATTTCATTTATGCTTTAACCTTTGGAGTAGTACACAGTACGCCAAAGGAAGAAAAAAAATTCTAACTCTATTATTTCTAGAATCTCAAAATTTTATTACATTTTAAAGTTTTGAACCAACTTTTACATCCATAAGTAAAAGTTACTGCATGCAAATTTCGAATCAATGAAAATCATTTAGATAATATCGCTTCTGAAGTTTTCACAAGAAATAATCGAAATTACAAGGCAAAGAATGAAATATGATAATTATTATATATTTTCCATAGGCACTGTATATAATACCTAGCCATTCTATAGAATGACAAATGCTATTTAGGCAAAGTATGAAAAAGATCAAAAGGCTCTATTATTTACAAGACGTGCATTCCTCAAAAATGCAAATGTTATTTTGAAAAAAAAAATGCCATAAAAAATCTTTTATTCAAAATACGTAAAGTAAATTGAAAGTTACACATAATGAAGTTTTTGTCCTTTTTAGTAAAGAAAAATAAAATGTGAACCTACATGTTACATCAAGGAAGGAAATAATTTTATTTTGATTTGCACTTAATTTTATTTCTTATAAAATCGAATGGACGATTTCTTTCATACTTTGCCGCTTTGTCATTTGGGTTTCAATAGAATGCCTAGGAAACGTGCGTGCCTTCCAGTTTTCTGCATTCTATATTCCGGCAACATGTGGATTGATTTGAACTTCCAATTTTCTTTAAAGTATCTTCTGAAAAGCATGGTTCTTTCAAGGCATAATTGCGACTCTTTTTATGCTAGTAGATAATATACGTATACAAAAAATTAAATTAAATTTAACTACGATAAAAAAAATCTTCACATGGTGTCATGAAAACTTCAATTCAGCAACAAAATCTCATTAGAAACTTGATATAGTTCTTTTTTGTTAAGTATATATTTTAATTTTATTGTTTATACAAATTATGCATATAAAATATTTGAAGTCCATACTGCCTGACGAAAGAAAAATGATAATTTATATGTAAGAATGTTTTAAATCTCTTATTTTTACTTTAATAATTATATCTTATGACTATAATTACGGCTATTGTAAAATTCAAAATAGATAATTGAATTGCAGTGTATTTTGTTAACTTAAAAAAAGGAAAATTAAATAGATTTTAGCAAAAAAAAGTTATTTTAGACTCAATTTTCAAAATGCATATTTCACAGTTCGAGTTGCAAACTTCCGATCTCAAAAATTTTATTTTGATAAATATAATTCTAAAAATGGCTTTTTACGAAAAAAAAAGTAGCCGAACCTGCCGTAAAGCATCCTACTAGCATTTTGTTTGCGATAAGGAAACACGTTTAACGGTTTGTAACAGGAGCTTATTCACCCACCCAACCCTCTTTGCTTATTCACGCGTAAACGAAATTACCCATATACGATTACAACTACATAGTAATACGCATGCGCTCTGATGATATCGTCAACGTTATGTCCAGAGAAAATTTTCCAAGATTCAGTCAGAGCGCATGCGTACAACGTTTTTTCAACTCTAAGAAGGCAATGCAGGGCAGTGGCGGACTGGGTCTGAAAATAGTGGTTGCCAGGAGTCAGTGAGGGCCCACTCATATCTACAATCATAACATTAATATATATATTATATATATTAATGTTATGATATATATATATATATATATATATAATTATTATAAATTATTAAATATGTAATTAATTTAATATATTATTAATTTAA